>JAESVK010000889.1:12539-52564 GCA_017140935.1 Hamamelis virginiana | reverse complement strand
GAAGAGATTAAGGAGGCAGTTTTTGATATTGGTCCACACAAAAGCCCCAGTGAAGATGGTTTAACTGGTCTATTTTTTCAGTATTATTGGCACATCGTGGGAGATGATGTTGCTAAAGTAGTCCAGAATTTTTTTAATGGAGGGTCTATGGATAGAGAGGTTAATGCTACTTTAGTGACTCTTATTCCTAAGATTCAGAGCCCTATTCAGATGACTCAGTTAAGGCCTATCAGTCTTTGCAATGTTCTTTATAAGGTTATTGCAAAGGTTCTATCTAATAGGTTGCGAATTGTGCTCTCTGATATTATTAGTGAAACTCAAAGTGCATTCATTCCAGGGCGCCTTATTACTGATAATATTCTGGTGGCACATGAGTTGATGCATTTGCTGAAATCTAGAAAAAAGGGTAAAAGGTTTGATGTGGCAATAAAGCTTGATATGAGTAAGGCTTACGATCGATTGGAGTGGGTTTTTTTACAGGGGATGCTTCGCAAATTGGGTTTCGCTGAGAAATGGATTGGGTGGATTATGGACTGTGTTACATCTGTTACCTACTCTTTCTTAATCAATGGAGAAAAGTCAGGTTTTGTTCAGCCAATGAGAGGACTAAGACAAGGTGATCCACTTTCACCCTATCTATTTATTATTTGTGCTGAGGGTCTGTCTGCGATGTTGAAACATTTTGCTGATGAAAAGAAAATTTGTGGGTTGAAAGCTGGTGTCCAGGGTCCAGAAATAAATCATTTATTGTTTGCGGATGATTCGTTATTTTTCTGTAGAGCAATGAAGGCTGATTGTCAGAACATTAAAATTATTCTGGACTTATATCGAGAAGCGTCGGGACAATGTGTAAACTTGGACAAATCATCATTATTTTTCAGCAAAAATACTCCTCAACAGGTTCGGACGGAAATGTCTCAAATTTTGGGGATTTGGCGGCTTGGAGGTCAAGAAAATTATTTGGGCTTACCTGCAATTATTGGTCATAATAAGAGGCTTCTTTTTAGTTTCATCAGGGATAGGGTGAGGGCGAAAATACAAGGTTGGCAAGCTAAACTTTTATCTCCTGCTGGAAAAGAGGTACTGCTAAAGGCTATAGCATTAGCTTTGCCAAATTTTGCCATGTCGTGTTTTAAACTCCCAATTACTTTATGTAAGGAAATTATGAGCATGTTGGCTAATTTTTGGTGGAATCAACAGGGGGATCACAAAAGAATTCATTGGATTAGTTTGGCTAAAATGGCTAAGACCAAAGAGCGGGGTGGATTGGGTTTCAGAGATCTGGAACCTTTTAATTTGGCCCTTCTTGCAAAACATGGATGACGAATAATTCATCAACCAAATTCTCTAGTGGCTAGGGTCTTCAAAGGGAGGTATTTTCCTGATGGGAATTTTTTAACAGCAGCAGTGGGTTCTCGAGCTTCATGGGGATGGCGGAGTGTTCTTGCGGGTAGACGGGTACTTGTGATGGGTCTGAGATGGAGGATTGGGAATGGTCAATCAGTGAATGTGTGGAGTGATCCATGGATACCTAAACAGATTCCTGGTGATGTGCATAGTCGTGTTACTCTGGTGAATTCAAATATGAAGGTGAGTGAATTAATTGATGTTGAACGTCGGGAATGGGATGAATTGCGGTTGAGGGAATTGTTCTTTGAGTCTGATGTAAATTATATTCTTTTCCTTCCTCTCTCTTGGAACAATACAGAAGACAAAATTGTTTGGCATCTTCATAAAGAGGGGAGATATACTGTGAAGACAGGTTATCATGTTGTTACTAAGTCATTGATGATGGATGCCGGGGAGAATAGTGGAGAGGCTGACAGAAGACGGCTTTGGCAAGGAATATGGACTATTGTAGTTCCGGGAAAAATCAAAATGTTTATGTGGAGATGTGCACATGGATTCATTCCGGTGGGAGAATTGTTGATGCGTCGAGGCATATAGTGTAGTGATGGAGTTTGTTGTCTTTGTTTAGAGCAACCTGAGTCTATTTTACATTGTCTATTTTGGTGTCCTTTTTCTCGCCTTGTGTGGTTGTGCAGCCCCTTGCGTATTGATGTCACGAATCTGGTAGGTTTTTCTTTTTTTGAAGTTTGGCATCAATTGAAAGAACGTTGGAAGGTAGGGGAAGAGGAGGACATGTGTGGAAAGCTCGAAACTCTTTTATTTTTACAGGAAAACTTTGGACACCAATGGAGGTTTGCAATAAGGCTGTGAAGGATGCATTAGAATATTCTGATATTTGTAATGAGATGCAACGAAGGGTGGATAGTAGTGTGCAAATAAATCATTATCATGAGGATGGCCATAGCAATAATTTGTGTTGGCAACCACCACCTGTTTCCATGGTTAAACTGAATATTGATGGAGCATGGCAACAGAGTTCGTGTGTTGGTGGTATTGGAATGATTCTTAGAAATAATAGCGGAAAATGTCTTGTTGGTTTTGCAATTCATATGGTGAGTGTGCCTAGTGCCATGTTGGTAGAGGCATATGCGCTCCGAGAAGGATTGCGAATGCCTTTGGAAATGGGTTTTCAATCTGTTATGGTGGAAGGGGATGCTAAAACAGTTTATGATTGCATTTTGGGTAAAACTCCAATGCTCCAAGAGATTGAGGTTCTTTGTGGAGACTGTCATCATCTTTTATCTCAATTTTTATGGGCGGAACTGACTTCAATTCCTAGAATTTGTAACAAAGCAGCTGATAAAGCTTCTAAATATGCTTTAGAGGGCTGCTTTTCTTTTAGTTGGAAAGATCATCATTCGGATTGGCCTGTGCCTTTTCTGGACAGAGACTTAATGTCGTAAAGTTTTTTTTCCTGATTAATAAGATGCATTACTTTCTGACAAAAAAAAAAAAAAAAAAAAAAAAAAAAAAAAAAAAAAAGAGAGAGAGATATCTAATGCTAAATAACTTATGAGACCAAATCAGTATTTAAGCGCTTCATTACCGAAGACTCGATAGAACGACCATGGGTTTTCACCACCAACCCCATAGTATTCCTGCACCAGAACAACAAGTACTCCAAGAAATTAAATAAGGGTTCCATATATTTCTCAAGGAGTTAGAACAGGAGAAGGAATAATGAGGATTACAAAACATGTTAATTACCCAATAGTGGCCTAGAATTTTGGTTGATTGAAAGGGCTTCGCAATGTATAGCTTCTCGTTGTTGTGTTGCTGGTTGACATGAGTAGGAGAGAGATGAGAGAGGAGGGTGAATTATTATTATTATTATTTTAAGTTTTGTTTGTATTTTATAAAAGGGTAAAACAGTAAACTAAAAATGTATGTTAACGGCGTATGCCCTTGGATCACAAATTCAAAGTAAATGGGGCAATATGTCACAATTAAAAGTACAGGGGTGCAAAATGTTTTTGACCAATAGTACACGAGAGCAAACTGTAATTTCCCCTTAAAATAATATCACTTCATTACAAATATTATTACCACAAAATAACCCATATATCACAATATTTCATTCAATAAAATGGAAAAGCATTATTTAAAGAATATTTTATAAAAAATTAACTATATGTGAACTTTGGCCAAATTTAGTAGTTTGCACTTTGCTACCAACATGATGCTTTTCACTTTAATTTTTTTTTTATATTTATTTTTACTTTGCAAAGTTTTAAAAATAATATCACTTCATCACAAATATTATTATCAAAAAATAACTTAATATATTGCAATATTTCATTCAAAAAAATGGAAATAGAATATTAAAAGAATATATTTTTTTTAAAACTTGACAATATGTTAGTTTTTGTCAAAATTTAAACCATGTGTGTAAATTACCTGACAATGTCTATCTAATAAGATTTACAATAATCTAGGGCCTGTTTATTTTGTGAAAATTTTCGCAATTTTCATTTTTATTTTCAATAAAAAACAGAAAACGGCCTAAAAACACGTTTACTTGTAAAAAATGAAAACTATTTTCAAGAAAATGAATTCAGTTTTTAAGAAAATATGAAAACATCAAAAAGACGTTTAATTGTGACATAGAAAAAAAAAATGTAGATGAACTGTAATCAAAAAGTAAAAATAATAAAATATATAGAGATAATATATAGTATTAGTAAATGCATTTACACTATTTTTAGATTTTGAGAACAGTTTTAATTTTTACAAAGTAAACATATTTTCTAAATTTTGAAAACTGAAAATGAAAACTATTTTTTAAAATTTTTTATAGAAAATAAAAATTGTAAAAATTTTCAGGAAGTAAAGAGGCCCCTATATTTCATCACTTTTAGAAGGAAGATCTCAATTTAAATACATAAAAATATATTGAATTTCAATGGTTTATGTTAAGAAAAATTGAAATAAGAGGAGGTTTATATCAAATGAAAATAATAATTGGATCCTTGATGGTGACATAGGGTCTGATTATGTAAATATCTCAAACTTTATGGGTGATAATAATGCACAACTATAAAACCGACATAGAGGGGTAATAAGGTCATTTTTTGAGGAGAGACTCTGTGTTCGTGACGGAGCCACCAAACATAAAACCCTAGTCCTCAGTCAAACCACACTCTAAAACCTCTCTCTCTCTCTCTCTCTCTCTCAACTTTTCACTGTTCGAGTTCGTCTCAAGGCTCAAGCCCTCTCCGTCTCTAAAGCCCTGTGACGGACCAGGAGGGGGCCTTCTCCGCCCTTCTCTCCGTCCCTTCTCTCGTTCTCTCTCTCTATATATACTCAATCGTTTCGAGCAAGTAGCATTCAATCGGTCCCAGACACTCGGTAAGTTTCTTCAAACCCTAAACCCTAAGTTCTCGTGTTTTTTCACTTTTTTGTTTTTAACCCATTCGCTCACTTTGGATGCCGGGAAAAGAAAGCAAAAAATAATTTATTTCTCTATCTCAGAGTTCTTTTATTCCTTTTTTTTTTTTGAAACTGCAACTGCATGATATATACAGTAATATGCAGAGTTTATTCTTTTGATTTGCGCTCGTTTTCCTATCAGTTTTCGCGGTAATCGAACATAGGTTTTTGAATTTTATTTGATTTTTTTTAGTAGGACAAGTTCTGGGTTGGATTTGTTTTTTTCGATTTTAGCATTCGTTTTGTGCCCTAATTTTATGAGAGATTCATTTTGTGCGGGAAATTGTAATTACTTGTTCTGTTATTTATTAATTTATGTTTACTGTGTTCGTTAATTCATACTCTCATTTGATTTTTCTTTCTTGTAATGAATTTTTTTTTCGTTTCGCTCTTTGGTTTTGTTAGTTTTGCTTGTGGATTGTGATTTGATTGATATTTTGTTGAGTACCCCTTTGCGTTTTTTTCTTGATTCATGAACTTAGAGCGTTTGATCCGAGTATAAAGCATGTTTGAGGAAACTAATTCTGTATTTAACAATTGGTGAACTAATGATAATCATGGAGGATGAACTTGTTTTTAGTTTACTCAGCCTCCACATTACGTGGGTGTCTCGTGTAAGCCTTTGCCTTTTTGAGGTGCGTTCTGTAGAATTACGTTTTACTCTTATTATTATGCTGCAGATTCCCCCCTTGGAGTTATGTCTGTGTGTGTATGTTGATTAGACCTTCACTATAGAATGCTTTTACCTATCGACCTTCACTATAGAATGCTTATACCTATCTACTGAAAAACCCTATAATATTTTTACATTATCATCTATTCCATTATTTAAAGAAAATCCACCTTCTTGTTGTGCTCAAAATTTTATTCCAAAATAATTCTCTTAATTTTTCTATTCTATCCAATCATTGTAGTAGTAAAATTGTAAATTTAGAAATTTCAAATTTCACCAATTCATCCCTCACTTTTTTTTGCATGAAAGCCACTAATTAGATTATGTACAATAACTGTTTTATGCTACTTAATGGATAACTGAATAGAAAAGAGTTGATAAAAAGAGGTAAGGTGCACCCACATAGCAACTCACCCCTCACTTTTTTGCATGAAATCCACTAATTAGATTATCTACAATAACCGTTTTAAGCTACTTAATGGATAACTGGATAGAAAAGAGTTGATAACATGAGCTAAGGTGCACCCACATAGCTTATGCGGTCCCTCTTGTATTTAACGCATTGTTATGCATGCAATTTTTATAAAATGCAGTATTTGCTCTAATGCCTACATAAATATATGTAGGTTTTCTTGGTAATCTTTTCATGTGGTGGCAAATAAATAACTACTATATGATTCAATTCTATGGAGAATTGTATTTCTTGTGCATTTGCTTCTGTTTGTGGAGTGTAGTTGAATCCTCTACACTATTTAGAGAGAGGACAGACCAACTCTTGAAGAAAAGGCCAACTCTTGAAGAAAAGGAAAGTAGCAAATATTTTTGTTATTATTATTCTGGGAACATCTATCACTTAAACTCCCACATGAATAGCCCAGGTGTGTATCAAAGTTGGGTGAAATTATAGGAAATTGTAAAATTATATATTTATTTGTACACTGTGACATTGGGACTTTTAAAATCCTTAAACCATGTCGAGAAAAAGATCAAAGCAGTATTTTGTTCTTGTTTATGAAAGAATTGCAATTGCCCTTATTAGCTTTATTTATTTTTTATTTTTTACTTTTTTATTTTTTGCGGGTTTATCAGTGGTATGCATTAGTGATTGTTTGTAGTGATTATCTGCTGCAAAATTTTGTGCAGTGATTGTTATGTTTTTTCTGTTTATGCATCTTGGCAATTTTTTGGGCAAGAAGAGAAGCAGACACTGGTATGCTTGTTGTCATGTCTAAAGAGGTTAATTGCTATAATGCTTGAGAGTTATTCTGGAGATATTCAATTCTCGCAGTTCCCCACCATGACGACTACTGAAGAGGTAGTGGTGAAGAAGAAGTTAAAGATTAAATTTGCCACAAAAAGAATTGAAGCTGAACCTCAGAGTCAATCATGTGAGTTTGGGCAGCAGGCATCACTTACTGATGAATGGGGTCCCAGTACTTTAGTGAAGGAAAGTGAGAAATCTGGTATATATAAACCAGAAAAGTTTGTGGTTCATTCTAACAACAAAAAAATAATTGCCTCTGAACATTCAAAGGTGAAATTCTCCAGACCAGGTTGTAATAAGCGCGGACCCCCTGGGGTGATAGAGGGTCAAAAGGATAAGCGGCAGAAAATGGATCGCAGTGTGACACAACAGTGTTCTGTTATTCTGAAAACACTAATGACTCATTCTGCTGGTTGGGTTTTCAATAAACCAGTGGATCCTGTGGCATTGAATATTCCGGACTATTTCTCTATCATCTCTGAACCCATGGATTTAGGGACAATAAAATCCAAACTGGGGAAGAATTTGTATTTTGGTGCTGAAGAGTTTGCGGCTGATGTCAGACTGACTTTTTCTAATGCCATGCTTTATAATCCTCCTGCTAATGATGTGCATCTCATGGCCAAGGAACTAAATAATATTTTTGATATAAGATGGAAATCTATAGAGGCAAAACAGAATTGTGAAAGCTCAAAGGCTGAGCAGGGGCAAATTCTGAGCAGAAGAGTGAAGAAAGCCGATGATACAAGGCAGAATTGTCCTAAAATACCTCCGTTGCATACTACTAGTCTATTGAACAAGAGGTCAATGTCATCTGCTGAAAAGCAAAAGCTGAGAAAAGAGGTGCTGGAAGTTTCGAGGAGAAGGATGCCACCACACTTGCGTAGTTTTCTTCAAAGATACGGTTTGATCTGCCAAAACAAAGAAAACATTGAAGTGGACATAGAAGCATTTGATGACGGAATTTTGTGGGAATTGAAAAGAATAATAAGGAACTCTTTTGACACACAGGCACCAGAGGTAAGTAATTTCCATCTGTTTAGTGTTCCAGTGTGCTTATTTTACATGGTGATCAGAAGTACTTCTTGACTTAAACAGCCAAGCCAGTTTTCTGCATGGAACAAGGTCAGAGTGGCTGTGGGTGCATCTGATTGCCACTTCTCTTATTTTTATATCCGTACCTTTGTGATTCCTTATTTATATAAATTGAATCTTGGTGTTTTATATACCCTTTGTTTGAGTTGTTTATTTTTGTATGATACAGGTAGAGCTTACTAAAAGGACACAAACTTGCGGAGGCAAGTCATTAGAGAAAAACTTTCACAAAGGTATGAAGTGGCAGAGTACAGTTTCTGCTTTATGGCTCTTTATAGGAGCTAATTGGCAATGTGTCTTATAGGCACTGATGGTGGTAATAGACCTGCTTGTGGTTCTGTCAATACCAAGCTGCCATCAAGCGCTGCCCCTCCTTGCAAATGTGGTTCATGTGGCAACATTACATGCCAATGCAATCTTAATAATGATTCAACCGGTGCATCCTCAAGTGGTTAGTTGATCGTTTCTCTTGCTGTCCCTACTCTTCTGTTTTTCACAGTTAACTGACTCACTTTTATTATTTTATAATTATTATGATTTTTTGTTTTGGTTCAGATTTATCTTCTGAAAGATCGTTTAGCAGAGATCATTCTACGTATTGTGGTGATGCTTCCAAACCGGTATATGACAGTATTCTTGTTAATGTCACAATTCATGGTAGCAATTGTTTTATATTTTCATGCAATGAGAAGTGAAGTTGAAGCATTGTCTTCAATCTAGGATTGTCAGGCAAAAGACACATCAACATCACAGATAAGCAAATCGGATCCAGATTCTGATGGTGAGGATGTTTTCTCATTTGTAATTTGTGATATTCTACTAGTTACACTACTCGTATAGCTGAGTATTGGCATGCTGTTTTAAATCATGTGAAGGTGCTGTAAGTGCAGTGGATGATGAAAATATCTGTCATAGTTCTCATCTCACAACTCCTGCTATAGCTGGTGGTCCTGAGGAAGGTTAGTTTGTCAGCAAATAATGCCATTTAGTTTTGCGTATCTGTATTTCGTAATTTTTTTTTGAAAAAGGTTGACATATCTGATGATTCTCATTTTTGCTGCTTGTTATGTGGTTAGGATGGAAAACACCACTTATTGATGTCCAGTTGTCACCGAAAAGGGCGCTTCGTGCTGCAATGCTAAAGACCCGCTTTGCAGACACTATCTTGAAAGCACAGCAGAAGACACTTCTCGATCATGTAATGCCCTTTTTCTTGTAATTTTGGGATGTAAATTTGGACATTCGCACATAGTTTGTGAGATGTTTCTAGTGGTATTATGTGAGTAGTTACTCAATCATGCTGTGTTTTAATATTTAGGGTGATAAAGCTGATCCGGTGAAAATGCAGCAGGAAAAGGAAAGGTTGGAAAGGAAGCAGCATGAAGGTGATCTAAGCATCTTCATTCTTGTATATGGACAAAGAAATTCATACACTATTACACATTTGGTGACTAGGCATCAAAGTTTCATATTTCTGAACAAATTTTGTTATTTTATTTGGTTTTGTGTAGAGTAAAATTCTTGAGATTTTGGACAGTTAATACCTGTCCCTTGATAATTTATTTATTTATTTATTTTAGTTCTTAGTTTTGATAGATATTTGAAGTTCAACTATTTGAGTTCTTTTTGTGTGTGTGTGTGTGTGCGTTTTCTTTTTTTTTTTTCTTTTTTTGGTTTTTGGGACTTCATCTTGTACCAAAATTGATGAAATGGAAGTTTAGAACTTTATCAGGATACTATGATAGATTGGAAAAACTAGAATGGGAAGTAAACTTGCCTATATCTGTATTTGAGCACTGGTTGGGGGAAAACAATTTCTTTAGTGAGCATTCTCTGTCCGATTTGCATTTTAGCTGTGAAATTTATAATTTCCATGGAGGTGGTTGTTTCTAGTTCTTAATAGATATATGATAAAATTTGTTCAGTCATCGTCATTGTACTATGTTCTGGATTTTAAATTTCAATCTAATGAGCATGAAACATCTGCTAATGTGGTAAAGAGAAGCCATGCTTGCTTATGGGAGATGTGCTATCATTTTTTGGCAAATGCATTATTCAATCTTGAGGTTGAGTAATGTGCGAATGTGACTTTTTAGATTCAGTCAGGCGGAATTCATTATTGTAATTTATAACCAGTTTTCCCATAATTATTGTAATTTATAGTCAGTTTTTCCATTATTATTGTAATTTATAGCCAGTTTTTTATTTTAGATTCAGTCACTATATTACATTTATATGTGTGTTTTTTTTTTTTTTGGACGGATGAAGCATAGTGTTAGTAGTGCGTTTTTATGGAAACAGATGGGAGAAGAGGGTTATACTTGATGGTTTAAATGTTTGTTGAAAGTAATGGGTGTTTGTGGATTAAATTGCAGAAATAATATATAGCTACATTTTGTTTACGCCTTGTATTCCAAGCTTGTTAGGTGTTATTCTGATACTTGCTCATATACTCGTTTCTCTATATAGGAATATTGGGCAGTTGGGTTTTGGCGGGAGTTCGAAGTTATTTTTATTTGAATCATTATGTTAAATTTGTCTTTGATGATACTTGGAGTACTGTTGAATTAGAAGTTCTTGCATGTTTGCTCATGTGCTTGTGTGAGTGCATGTTAGTGAGACAGATTATATGCTCATGTCGTTGAAATTTCTGATCTGATTTGTTATTGTTAATTCATTTTCAAACATTGTATCAAAACTAGTAAAATGGTTTATTTATTTATATTTTTTTTTGAACTTAATTTTGGGTTTTAATCCGTTGGACTGGGTTACCCTTTCTGGACAACCGGCTCATATTCTCTTTTAACACACTACAGAAAAGGCTAGGATTGAAGCCCAAATCAGAGCTGCTGAAGCTGCTTCGCGGATGAGGGCAGATACTGAATTGAAAATGCAGCGCCAGCGAGAGAGAGAAGCTGCTCGAATTGCGCTTCAGAAGGTAAATCTTTGTTTCACTATCTTTAAATTTAGCTTTTGAGGAAAGGTATAAAACATTTTAATAGCCTGCTTAAAGAGTGGAATTTCACTAAATGATCTTGGTTCCCTTGATCCAGATGGAGAAAACTGTGGAGATTGATGAGAACCTAAAGATTCAAAAAGATCTTGAGATGCTGAGCGGGTGTTCCCCGTTGGATCATGTTCTTGATAGTGAAGATGGGTCTGAAGTGTTGTTATTGGGAGCATTTGAGAGTGGTCACTTTGGGAATCCATTGGAACGGCTGGGTTTGTTCATGAAGGATGATTATTTGGGAGATGATGAGGATGAAGAAGCAATTTTGAATGGAGATGGTGAGGAGGGGGAGATATTTTCATAAAGGTGAAAACTCTCTCGTTTCCAGCTCTGCTTGTTTATACATTTTTAATTCGTAGCGAGAGACATTGGGTGTAAATGATGATTAATTTTCGTGGATAGACGTAGCAAGGATTCTGTAATGGAAATATTATTATTATTATTTCCTCATATACGAGCTTTCATACTAACTGGTATTTCCAGACATTTTTCTTTTACTCGTTCGTGTTCACCCTCTTCACCAACCCCCACACAAAAAAAGTAATGATATTAGATGTTGTTACTCTCTCTCTCTCTCTCTCTCTCTCTCACGAAAGAAAAACATCATTGATTGTAATAATAATAATTTATATTTCTTTTTCGGAGGTTTTTTTTTTTTTTAAAAATTTGATTCTAAGCGGTACTGGAGTTCTAGCTGTCAACCTCTCCTTTACAATGAAGGGAAGAAGAGGTACTTCCAGGGCGTGGGTTAATTTTACATCTTCGTACAGGAAAGTGAAATAAGAGGCTAATAACGAGTAATGAAATAGAAGTTCAGTTGAACCAGGCTTAATTTTTCTCTATCTTGGCTTCTCTTCTCTTTTAAACTATGATATGATAATGTAAACACTTACTGGCATCCGTGCGTAGCCTCTGCATTATAATAATCACATACCAACCTATAAATATCATTGCTGGTCTTGCAA
Source organism: Hamamelis virginiana (assembly GCA_017140935.1). Lineage (NCBI taxonomy): Eukaryota > Viridiplantae > Streptophyta > Magnoliopsida > Saxifragales > Hamamelidaceae > Hamamelis > Hamamelis virginiana. The sequence continues at coordinate 40,718 of JAESVK010000889.1, read as the reverse complement.
GTCCAATCTACTGAACAATAAGAACAATAAGCCAAAACCCTGGATTTGCAAGGAGCTTTGTTTGTTTCCCACCACATTACATTAAGATTTGCATGATAAAAGGCCAAAAACATAGCATAAAAATAAATGCAAAATCAGAGGATGAAACTGGAATTCCAAGAAAAGATGCGACTTCTGCAATTAGTATATAGGTGTACATTCGACGAAATAGAAATTTAACCAAAAATGCAAAAAGAAAAAGAAAGTAATTCTGCTTTTTCTATGGCAAATTCTTAGAGCAAAGCAAGAAATGCCAAGAGAGCAATCACAAATCGTTCTAGAATATTTGCTGTCTTGCTTCCTGGACATATTTCATCTTCTTGGTGCTGATCAGAGTAAAACACTGTACAACTCATATTTGGTAGCGATTCTTGGCATTTCTGTCGAGCTTCTTTGCATCGTCCTGAAATTTCAGTGTGGATCATCATGTAGCCTCAAATTACACCAAACAACAATGGGGACAAAAAATAAATGCTTGTATTCTTGCATCGAATGTAAAAAGCTTACATGAAATATGAACCCTATCATTTCGTTGTAATCCAAAAACTCCTTCCATTGTTTCCCAATGCTCAGCTGTGACAAGAAATTTTACATAAGACATGGTGTGAATTCTGCAATCAGAATTTAGGGAAGTTGATACAAACAATTGAAAATAAAGTTGCAGTTGATGTTACTTATAGATTTGGCACAAATTATATTAGAACCGCATTCCTCCACAACTGAAGTTGTATTAACCCCATTCTTCAGAGTTCAGATATAAACAACTGAGATTTAAGTTGGAATTGATGTTATTTAGATTTGGCACCAATTATTTTAAAACCCTGTTAGTACTTGGCATCCCTCCCATATTTAAGTTTGTATTAAACCCCTCTTCAATTCCATTAGTCTAACCCAGCGACATCAGTTAAAAAACAGTACCAAGAAACCTCACTGTCAGCATGAGTTATCACTTATAACAAGCACGTATATATAAAAAAAATAAAAGAAAAGGAAGACTATAACCTATTAATAAACAGTAGAAACTGGATATTAATCTGATTTGCAGACCAGCACTTATACATGACTTAATCAGATAAAACTACAAAATTTAATTTTATCATCAAGAGGCCAATTGAAATAGAGAACTCATCAATTATGCTTAATGAATTGCACATGATAACCTGGGAAATGAGAATAAATAAAAGGCTTCATTTTCCACATAAACTAACAAAAATGCACCACCAAATATAACTATGAATGGTATTTTGTTAAGGAACTGTAGCAGTAATGATCATAACAATGCAAAAAATAAATATCTGTTGAGCGCAATGATGTGTTAGCATACGAGATGGTAAAGAAATAATAATAACAAATTCACTTGAAAGCTTTCTACAAGATATCCAGCTTCAATATATATGAGCACAGATTTGTTTGTTTGAATTTAACTACCTGAGCAGCTTCATTTGAAGCATTCTTGGTCCATAAAGATATTTTTTCCTGCCTAGGTCTGACATTGACAACCGCTCCACAGATTTCATCTCCATGATCAAACTGTTCTCCAATCATTGCCAGCAACTAGTAGAAATTTATACTGAAAATCAGAATACACATAGGAGCTTGATATTCAATGTTAAATTATTTATACAGTCTAAAGCATACCGTATACAGCCAACAGGTATCAGATTTCCCTCTATTGAACATCATAGTCCACTTCCCTCCATTAGCACAAACAGGGTCCTCCCATTTTGGCTCAATTTTGTGGTTGAAACAATACAAGTCTGCTCTCTCAGCCAACTTGCTTGGATGATGTATATTGTTGTAAAGGCTGAAAGCAAAATGAATTCTTGTGACAAATTTGACACAGTTACTTCCAGGAAAAGACAAAAAAAAGGGTGAAAATTTTCAATGAAAATTCGAGCAGTTATACATGTTTGTCTAAGGCACTCTCCACAGTTACCCCCAAGAGATGATTAAAAAAATAATGAGAAACTATTTAATGAAAATTCAAGCAGTTATACATGGTTGTCTAAGGCATAAGATTATGCCTTTAGATTCACCTTAAGTAAACCGCAAGGACAGCTCAAAATGCAGCTTAGAGGGTTGAATCTTAAATCCAGGGAGGAAACACCAACAAAACATAAGAATGAACCTAATGAACCTTTAAGTGGATTCCTACCCACAAGCTCAAAATGTAGTTTTTTGAAGTTTTATGCTTGCTTGCTAGATTCCAAATCTGCAATATGATTTTAATGCTTATAGAAAAAATCTAAAACATGCATCAACTTCTCTATCCTTTTGACTTGAAATACTTGAGTACTCACACCAACAAAAAATTTTAATAAAATATGGCGAGTTCAAAAAAAAAAAGAGTGCATCAAAGACAAGGACCTAGAAGTAAAGTACAATTTTCTTTAACTTTAATCTACATTGGTTATTTTGATGTAGTTGTGTAAGAAATTTGAAAATTACTAAACCTTACAACTTACCTTACAGGATGAATATATACATATATATTTTTACTTAGAAACAATCACAGTCTCACAGCAACATAAATACAAAACATAATGAACAATTGAAGCTACAGAATCAAATAGAAATGTGTATTAATTCGAAATAGGTCTTAATTTTCTTTTAAATTACAAAAGCACTGTAATTTCAACTGTTTCATTCACATCAAATACAGGAAGCAATTTATTCTGAATCTCTTAAGAGTGTGTGTGTGTGTGTAAATAAATAAATAAGCACTCTAGGACCATATAACAAATAAGCAAATATGTTTTATCAGAAGACAGGTAGGCAAAATAGAAAGGATATAATCACCTTCATATATACAGGAAGGGTGCATGGATGTCCTATTAACATTGAATAGCCCCATTGTGTCCTCGTACATAATTTTATGTACAAATTCATTGCCCTAAATGGGTGCCATTATACAGCCTTTTAAAAACTATGTAAACTACAACAGATCCAATTAAATTTCATGAGACAACCAAACATGCCATTAAAAACCACATGAGCACAAACAGCATGAACCACAGACATCTTTTCCCCAATAGAATCAAGGTTGACCCCTTAGATCTCATTATATGTCGGTGCATGTCTCAAGACATATCAAACTACTAAAGCAGAGAGATACAAGCAGTATATAGCCTTCCCAATAAAATGATTATACCCACACAAAATAAGGGTAAAAAAATCAAACTTTCATTTCAAAACCCAGATGTGTAAGTTAATGATTTTAAATCAAACATATCTCACTAAAGCTGTGCATATGTAACATATTAAGTCAAATATATCCTATGGAAGCTGCACAAATGTAACATAGATCCAAAAGAACCTAACCTCACAATGAGCAAAAAGAAAATACAATACAAATCAATTACATAAAAGCATTACATAAAAATTAATTGTTGTCAACAAAATACTAATTCTGTGGATTTGGGGTATGAATGCGAGATTGATGTGTCTTCAACAAACTAGATTGGGTTTGAATACAAGTTACACAAATCTTCAATAAAATCATTCCAACTCATCAAAAACCCAAGCTTTCTACACCATCGCTTGGTTTCTTGAACAAAGTAAACTAATTCAGCCGAATGAACCCAAATGCTCTGTTTGATTGCTGAGAAACTGTAGGTAAAGCAAAAAAACCAAAATTTAAAAATACCAGCTTTTTCATCCATTTTGGGAATTAAAACTCACGAAAACTAAAATCCCTCACTCAACCGCGCCATAGCACAATATTAAAAATAAATAAATAAATAAACAAGATTGAAACTTCAAATTTTCTTCTCGTTTATTTCCTTACCTTTTCTCAGCAACCAAACAGAAAGAAACACCCAAACCAGAATTTTTAAATATTGGAACTCACGAAAACAAAAGTTCGCACTCAAGTATAACCTAACACAACAACCTAACTTAATTGAGATAAATTATTCATCATTTCATAGAAACCAAAACTAATAAAAGCAACACAAGATTCAAACCCTCATTTTCTTTTCAATCTTAAAGCAACACAAGACTCAAACCCTCATTTTCTTTTCTTATCCTAAACAAGATTGAAAATTTCATACTTCTTCTCCTTGATTTCCTTATCTTTTCTCAGCAACCAAACAGTGAAGAACAGAAATCAAACAAGAATTTTAAAAATTGGAGCTCAAGAAAACAAAAACCCTCACTCAACTACGGCCTAACGCAATAACCTAACAGACTTAAATTGTTCATGTCATAGAAACCAAAAATTATATTAAAGCAACACAAGATTCAAACAAACCTTCCTTTTCTTTTCTTAAATTCTCTCAGCAGCCAAACAAGAAGGAAAATAAGTAATTAATACCTCCAGAACTCCTCGACCGCAGAAAAAGTGTAGATCGGACGCATGGAGCTGCCCCACGCGGCTTGCTTCAATTTAGCTGAGGGGTTATCGAACCAGAATGTCCAAGAGTTTTCTAGAGGGTGTAGCTGATTGGTTGTTATGGCCGTCGATGGCTTCACAGACGACGATGAATCGTCTTCGCTCACGATCTCTCCTTCCTCTGTCTCTTCCTCATCATTAACCCTAGGGTTAGGGTTTTGGTTGTTCTGATCTTCTGCAGTTCCAGGCCTCGATGTCTCCTCTACCACCATCTTTTTCCTTTTTTCCCTATACTTTCTTGCACTTTCTCGCAGTTTCCCTCACTTTCTATCTGGGTTGTATTTCTCCTCGACGGAACTCGAAAGTAAAACAGATCCATGTATATATCGTGTCCATTCAGAGATGGGTTTGTGGTACCCTTGTTTTGTGGGCTTGATCCGAACAACCAGATTATGGATGGGTTGATTTGGGCTACTGCTTCCGGGCCCATATAACCCAGATACAATTTGCCCTTCACTATTTGTTTTATAAGATTCTTAATTTATTGTTGCACTAATTGTTTCTGTCTAATTGTGGGAATAGAAAACTCTCGATTATTATGCTAGTGCACTTGGGGCCTGTTTGCATTAACTTATGCTAAATTATTTTTGGAGAACTATTTTTTTACCTATCTCTTTTAAATTATATTCAAATCATATTCTCACATATCAATATTTTATTTATTTATTTATTTATTTTTTAATCCTGAGCCAACTTGTGCGCACCAGACTAAATTCTGCACCTCAAACAAAGTTTTTAAAACAAGGCTTGCGCCTTACGGTCCATGGCCCCGAATATTAGTAGTTAGGGGAGTCGAACACAAGACCAAGAGACTTTGTACACCCTTAGCCCTACATATCAACATTTTCATACTAAAAGTGATTGTGGTAAAAGTTTGGGCCTCCTAGCTTTTGCCACAATCACTATTAGTATAAAAATTTTGTCATGCATCCTATCATCCTTTGCGTTATTCAAAAGTGATTATCATTCCTCATCTAAATCAAGTAAAATTTTTAGTTCCAAAAGCGATGATAGGAAAAGCTAATACAAACAGGCCCTTAATTAATTAAGGAATCATACGGATTCATTATTATTACTTTTTGGTATAAAAAAAAAAATTCATTAATTAAATCACTGTCAATCATTGATGATATTCTCATATTGCTTAAATATTAATGGATTCTTAATTTTGAGAGAGTAGTGGATTGTACTTCTATGTGCTTATTACTTTGATTTATCAATGAGTGAGGTGTTGTTAATTAGGCTAATTAACATGTTTGTTTACTTAGACAGTTAAATGTTGGGATTATGTGCTTATTTACTACCATTAAATGATAGTAAATATCCATTTGAGCTAACTATAAATTATTTAATCACTACAAATATGATTCGTTTATGATAAAGTGTCTATACTCTTGTGTAGTGATTAATAAAATCTTTAATACTCCCTAGGTTTCAAGGGCCAATGACATGGCGGTATATTTAGTGGTACTAAAAATGCACACAAATTATATTTTTGCATAAAAAATATTTTTTAAAAATCAAATATCATGTCAACAATGTAATTAAGATGAAATATCTAAGGGGAGCCAATGGGGTTAGCCTAATGGTGAGGGAAAAGAAATATTTAAGGTTATTAAAAATTTGTGATAAAAAAAGTCTGAAAAATCTAAATTGTATACAAATGATATTAAATCAATACATACGAACTTAATAAATTATAAAAATTTTATATTATAATTTTTTTTTAAAAAAAAGAGTATTTAACATATTAGCAAAACTATATTTATTTTGTATTGGAAATAAGATATAAAGCAATTTATTTGGTATTTTATAGTAATTAATTGTTTAAAAAATTATGTTTTATCTAGAAATGAGTTAGAATTTGAAAGAAATTTAATTTAATTAAGAACATTTTTACTATATTTAGTAGAATTTCATATTAACAATTTTTTTTTTTTGACGAAATTTGGTGAGATTATGTTTGAAATATTGAGTTATACTTAAAAATAAATTAATATTCATAAACAATTTTAATTCTATTTGTTTTAGAAAGCCTATTTATTTTGATGGCCGGGTGGAATATTAAGAGACAATGTCTATTTATATACTTTTATAATTATATGGGAATATTTTGGCCAATCAAAAGATTTTTCCACATTCACATTTTTATATACAATATAGATGTATTTCCATTTTAAAGGATAGGATTTAGATTTGAGTACATAAAAATAAGCACATTGATACCCATTTATTAATATTAAGAAGGGTTTGGGTTATTGATAGGCCTCTATTTTATTTTATTTTTATTTTTTATTTGGAGGGGAGGATCCAAAGAAACTTAAGACACTACTACAAAAAAATGCCTTTGAGAACAGTTTAAAACCGTCCTCATAGGTATTAGAGGACAGTTGGACGACTGTCCTAACAGGCCGTGTTTTCATTGGTGCGGGCACTTTTGAGGACAGTTTTTAACTGTCCTCAAAACTCAACTTTTAAGGACAATATTTAACTGTCTTCAAAACTTAACGTTTAAAGACAATTTTGAACTGTCTTCAAAAGTCTGATTTGGTTTAAAAAGTGACACATTTGAAGACAGTTTTAAACCGTCTTCATATCGACATATTTTGAAGACAATTATAAACCGTCCTTAAAACGTTCGATTTTTTTTTTTTTTTTTTAAATAATTTGTTGTTTGTTTTAAATTGATATGGATCTATGTAAATTTTCTATTAATTCTTACTAATATTCTTGTTTGGGCAACCTGTTTCCTGTTAATGCCATTACATGCATGCCAAATATAACGAATTAAAATAAAAGAAACTGATAAAATAAAAGGCTTTTCAATTTACATAACACCAAACCCCACATATCCAAAGTCACATATATACAAGCTATATTGCAAGTGTTTAAAAATTGAAATATCCCCCTTCCAATTACATCTATTCCAAGAATAACGCGCAACCAAGCAAAAGAACCTCCACAATCTTCAGTTACAAAACACGCCCACATGTATTGCAAAAGGAACTAGTACCACTTCCAACTGGAACTTGAGCAACTAAGATTGTCTTTCAATGCAGTATGAGCCTACATAGAAACAAAGAAAAATGCAAGTATCACCAAAAGAGATCTTATAATATCAACATATAACTTAAATTATATTCCATTTAAGAATTTTCATATACACTAAAAGTATGGACAAGACATATTTCATTTCTTTGCAAGAAATAAAAAGATCCCTAAAAGATACCCCACATATCGAACCACTGTGAGATAGTTCGAATTCCTTGAAGTTGTGAAAATCAGTTGATGAGGTTCGAATGCCTTAATTAAGAGGACTTTTTAAGGAGACAGGTCAAGCGAATCAATCCTTTTAACACTCACAAGTAAACAATAATCGAAAAATAGTAATAAAACTAAACTTGATGATAAAAACTTAGTAAAAGTATCACCAGTACGGTTCAAGCTAATCTCGAACTCTTTGAAAATAATAATAAACTGTCACCTTAACAAAAGAAATAAAAGTTTTGATCCCGAGGCAGTGATGCAAGTTTCGACCATTGGAATAGATTTAAAGATGAATTTGTTGAGAAGAACTGCCTCCCTCGAACTCTCGACGAACCCGAACTTTTTCTTATTTGTATTCGAATTCCCTTCAATTGCTTCCATAGATGGTTCAAACTTTCCTTGATCGCCTTCGAACTCCTTTCAGCTATTCCCTTAGGTGCCTCGAACTTCTTGTGTTGCCTAACCGTGAGCTTTGAATAGTAACCGATAATACCCCACTGTGGAACCTTGATGGTCAGCGGCAGCAGAGCTCTCAAAATACCTTACTTGAAGAAGAAAGAAGCTATGAAGCTGTTGTGTATGTTTGAGATGATCATTTTCTGTTTCCTGTATTCCACATTATAACATTCATCTTCAGTTTCCTCTTCGAACTTGAATTCATCATGTGTCACTCCTTGCAAAACTTCTATTCTCCAATTATAGAGAATCCTTCTCCGAGTTGAGTGACCCTTCTAAAGAATCCCTCTCTACTTCGAATTCTTGTTGCGATCTTTCTACTTGACAACTGGCAATCCTGAATATTTAAGAAATACACCTTAATTATAATTATATCTTCCAATTCACTCGTGTGGCAATCCTTTGATTTATCCCTTATTCCTAGGATTTAAAATCATTAACGACTCTTCTTAATTCCTTTAATCCCGATTTTATACTTCTTAGAATCATCTTAACACGTGTCAACCAATTACTGGCTGGTGTTAAAAAATGGATTAACACAATCCTAAGTCACTTGTGGACATTAATTGGTGAAGGTGTACCTGCAAATTAAGGATTAAGAGTTCGAGTAGTTAAACAACACTCAATAGGAGCCAGTTATGGACTAGAATTCTTAGTGATTCTCATTTTTAACCTATTTTATAGGGATAAGAGAACACTATAAAATGAGAGTCTCCTATCTTTTTGGTGTTTGGTTGTGTGAGATTTCATCATCTCATAGTTTAATTCAAGGCTTCCCAAAAAGATACATAGAAGTGAAGGAAGTTAGGAATCAAGTTTTAATTCAAGGCTTTCCAAAAAGATACATAGAAGTGAAGGAAGTTAGGAATCAAGCCTTTGCGTAATTCCTTGACATTAGACTTCTCTCTCTTTTTTTTTTTTTTTTTTTTTGCTACACAAGTAGGGTTAGTTGATACTAGGAGGGGTGCAACAAATGGGTCAAGAACTACTTACACACGAGGAATAGAACAAAAAAAAGATTAGGAGATTGAATCCAAACATTAAAAAGTACCTTAAAATGATCCATTTTTAAAGTAAAATATTTTATATCGTAAATAATTTTATGTTGTAAATTACTTTATGAAGAAACAAACACGGGAAAATGAAAATGAGGAAATGCGGGGATGTGAAAGGAGAAAAATGGAAGAAGGAAACAGACTCTGAGCACTTAGAAAGGGAAATGACTGTTTCTCGTTAGATTGCAAGCAGAAATCTAACATTAATTTAATGGGAGATGTATTTTACATACTATTTAATTAATATATGGACAGTCGTCCTTTACGTACGATGATGGTAAATTTTCTCACATTTGGTAGTGTGCTAAGAGCATTTGTAATGCTCCCTGAGCATTCACACTTTAAAATCATCCCTTTAGCCACATCAACTCCATGTTTAAGTGACACGTGTCCACCTTTTTACCCTTTAACTTCCACACTTTAATTTAAAACCATGTATGCTACAATGCACACTTTAAAATAACACTGCAAGTGATGACATGACAAAAATAAAATTGTGTTATTCCAATTATAATTAATAATCGATAATACATTTCGAATTTAATTTTTTTTTTTAATTTGCTAAATTAATATTTAATATTCATTTAATTAGTTTTCAAATTAAAATATTTAATTTTTATATTTTAATTTATTGGCTCGCTGATAACTTAATATTCAAATAAATAAAAAATAATTTTGATTTAATTACATTTTTAATTTAATTTAATTAAATAAATTTTATTGACTAAAGTCTAGCTAATAGTATTTAAATTAAAACCATTCAAAAATTATTTAATTTTTTTGACACAGTAATTATTATTTCTAATTTAAATTTTATTTGTTCAATTTTCACCCACCTCCAACGGCTATATTCTTACCCACCTTCAATGGCTATATTCTCCAACGGCTATATTCTCACCCATTTCCAACGGCTCTATTTCAATCTTATATAAACATGTCTTTTTTTTTCTTCTTGCAACTCATCATTTTCACCGTCTACTACAATTTCAACATCATTTTGTTACAGTTTTAATGGCTTATTCATTGCAATTTTCTCCTTCAAATGATTCGGGTTTTTTAAATTCTTTATTCGATGAGAGCTCATTTGATGGTGATCGGAACCCAATTTTTTACCGTTATCGAAAACGAATGCAACGGCTAACGAATTTGCTAGCTTCGCCTCAAATGCTAACAATAATGTCGCAGCCGTCCAATAGGAGACGTCATATTACACGTGATCGAGAGGGAAGTCATCAACAGATATTGAGAGATTACTTTACTGCCGATTGTACTTACCCACCTCAATACTTTCGTCAATGATACCGAATGCGTAAAGAATTATTTCTTCACATTTTATTCGATGTTGAAGCATTTGATCCTTATTTCGTTCGAAAAAAAGATGCTGTTGGACGGTGGGGATTATCTTCCATTTAGAAAGTAATAGCTGCGATGCGTATACTCGCATATGGCTTTGTTGCAGATCATTGTGATGAATACATAAAAATTGGAGAAAGTACTGCGATTGAGAGCTTAAAGCTATTTTGTGAAGCTGTTATTGGTTTGTGCGAGCGACAATACTTGCGTGCGCCAAATGAAGTTGAACTAGCACATCTCCTTCAAGAGAATGAGGAGAGAGAGTTCCCAGGTATGCTTGGGTCTTTAGATGGCATGCATTGGCAATGGAAAAACTGTCTTACTGCGTGGCATGGCTCACATAGGGGCCATCACGGTAAGCTTACCCTGATTTTGGAAGCAATTACATCACAAGATTTGTGGATTTGGCATGCTTTCTTTGGTATAGCTGGTTCACATAATGACTTGAATGTCCTAGATCATTCTCCAATATTTGACAATTTCATAGATGGTGAGATGCCTTCGGTAAATTACGAGGTCAATGGACGTCAATACACCTTAGGGTATTACCTATCAGATGGTATATACCCGAAATGGGCAACTCTAATGCATACTATTCCACACCCAACAAATCCTAAAGAGAAGAAGTTCGCTGAAAAACAAGAGGCTGTTAGGAAGGATGTTGAGCTCGCGTTTGGAGTGTTACAAATCAAATGGGGTATAACCCAAGGACCAGTACGCTTTTGGAAAACTGGATGACATTTGTAGCATAATGCAAAACGTGCACGTGGATTATACTGCACAACATGATCATTGAGGATGGGCGTGGAAAAGAGTTAGAACAATGGAGTACTTTGCCTGAAGAGACTATCTCCCACCCCACATATGATTGAGAATCGAGCAGTTCTTGGAGCACACATCACATGTCGTCTTAACATAATTCGTAATAGAGGGACTAATTCTATGTTACGGATCGATCTCATGGAACATTTGTGGAATCGCTTTGGTGATGAGGCTATTTAAACTATTGAATATTTTATGTAATTTTTAAGTCTATGTTAAGTATGCTTTCTTTTATTTTGTAACTCGAAACCCGAGATTGTTGTTCGACTTGTTAACATGCTTTCTTTTATGGAAAAATTCAGTTTCATTTACATAATGGTAGTTTGTGTGGTATAATCAATTAATAATGTGTTTGGAAAATTATATTATGGCGATACAATTAATTTGTGTGACAAAATGGTGACACAATTAATTTGTGTGACAAAATCAATTAATAATGTGTTTGGAAAATTATATTTTGGTGACACAATTAATTTGTGTGACAAAATCAATTAATAATAATTGTAGGAACTGGAAAAAAATATTTGGTGCCACAAATAATAATTAATTTAAACTAAACCCTACTTCCACTTGATTCATATCTATTTCCCCCTTGCGTCAATTTTGCCAAAATTTGATTTTGTTGTGCAATAATTCATATTTTTCTTGCTTCAGTAGGCATCGATTTTGGATTAGTCATCATAATTTCTTTCTCGTACTTTAATTGTTTTTGCGCTTCTTTGGATTTAATCTTCATTTTTTCACGTTCAGTTGATATTTCAAACTCATTCTCAGCTATTTCCTTTTGCTCCTTTTGCATGCTTTTGATTTCGTTTGCAAATAAATTTATTGCTTCTGCAAAATCAATGTTCTTTTTGCGGCGGCCAGTTTTCACAGCTTTTCATCCAGGGGGTCGTGGTAACTCATTTGGTTCTCCACTAAATGGTGCATCATCATCATCTAAGCTGATGGAGTCCCAGCAGAAGACGGTGTTGATACTGGAGTGGATGGATTAGAGAAATCTCCCATTTCATTAACATGTGAATTTGCCCCAGCTCTCTTCCTTTGCTTCAATTTGTCTTTTCTAGCTTGTTGTTCAATGGTGTAGCGAAACCACTTTGGAATTTTCTTGAGTAGTAGCCAACAACCATAAAATTTAAATTGGTGCCCCTCTTTATCACTGTATAATATCTTTGCAGCCTTATTCTATAAATAACAAATAATAAATAAAATTAGACACGCAATAATTTAAAAAAATTTAAAAAATTTAAAAAAATTGTAAAATCAACTTACATTATCTAGATCATTTCCACCACTTCTTGGAGTCCTCTCTACGCGTTGCACATAACTTGAAAAATTTGTTAATGAATCTTTAGATGATGCCCCTACGGTTCATTAAACCAACATTGTCTCTTTGTGTATGACAACCCAATAATTTACTATACTCAACTAGAATTCGATCCCATAACATTTCCACCACTTCTTGATCTACTTAAAGTGATGCATTGGAAGCTATATTGACGGAAAGGTCTTTGTGTCTGTAAATGCTCTAAGAACCTATTTAGTGTTAGACACAATGACCTTTCCCTCAATATAGCCTCCGATGCAGCACTTCAAGTAGACATCATTTATGTTAGCCTTTCCTGCTGTGTTTAACTGCAGATAGCAGCTTGAAGTGTTGAGGTGGATTGAGCCGTTGCAATATGACCGTTTGGAACCAAAACTTCTTCTCTATATATACCACTCCATTCACACATATATACCATTCTATATATCTTGCCATTTTATTTTTTTTACCAAGAATTTGATCATAATTTTTATCACTCTCCAATTTTATATAAAAATTCAACTCTCCATTTTTTTATAATTTTTTTTTTTAAATCATTCTCTATTTCTTCATTACTCTATTTTTTTGCATAAAATTTGACAATTCCATATTTCTATAATTTCCAACCATGGAACCTAACAATCTATTCTTTAATAATCAATTTTTTCAACCAAAAAATTCTCAACCTCGTGCACATTTCAATTCCTAAGCATTTTCTCAACAATCACAATATGGTTTTTAATCCCAATCCCAACCCCAACAATACACGTTCAACTCACATAACCCCTATAACTCATTCAGCAAACAAGTTTTTGGCGGACAATCTAAATTCCCATGTCATCAACCGTCCCAAAGTAGCCATTTCCAACCTCCCACAATCCAAAATCAAAATAGTGCTCCAACTAGCCTTAAAAAAAAAAAAGGAATCCCAATTCGTCTAAGCAAGAAGATGAAGTACTTTGTCAAGCTTGGCTCAACATTTCAGAAGATCCAGTCACCGGTGTCGATCAACCTAGATAATGGGATCGAATTCTAGTTGAGTATAGGAAATTATTGGGTTGTCATACATAAAGAGACAATGTTGGTTTGATGGGCATCATCCAAAGATTCATTAACAAATTTTTCGAGTTGTGTGCAATGTGTAGATAGGACTCCAAGAAGTGGTGGAAATGATCTAGATAATGTAAGTTGATTTTACAAAATTTTTTAAAATTTTTAAATTTGTTAAATTATTGTGTGTCTAATTTTATTTATTACTTGTTATTTATAGGATGAGGCTGCAAAGATATTATACAGTGATAAAAAGGGGCACCAATTTAAATTTTATGGTTGTTGGCTACTACTAAAGAAAAGTCCAAAGTGGTTTTGCTACACCACTGAACAACAAGCTAGAAAAGACAAATTGAAGCAAAGGAAGATAGCTGGGACAAATTCACATGTTAATCAAATGAGAGATTCCTCTAATCCATCCACTCCAGTATCAATACCGTCTTCTGCGGGGGCTCCATCAGCTTAAATGATGATGATGCACCATTTAGTCAAGAACAAAATGAGTTACCACAACCCCTTGGACAAAAAGCTACGAAAACTGGCCGTCGCAAAAATAACGTTGATTATGCAGAAGTAATAAATTTATTTGCAAATGAAATCAAAAGCATGCAAAGGGAGCAAAAGGAAATAGTTGAGAAGGAGTTTGAAATGTCAACTGAATGTAAAAAAATGAAGATTCAATCCAAAGAAGCGCAAAAACAATTAAAGTACGAGAAAAAAATTATGATGATTGATCTAGAATCGATGCCTACTAAAGCAAGAAAAATATGGATTATTGCATAGCAAAATCAAATTTTGGCAAAATTGACGCAATGGGGAAATAGAGATGGATCAAGTGGAAGTAGGGTTTAGTTTAAATTAATTATTATTTGTGGCACCAAATATATTTTTTCCAATTCCTACAATTATTATTAATTGATTTTGTCACACAAATTAATTGTGTCACCAAAATATAATTTTCCAAACACATTATTAATTGATTATACCACACAAACTACCATTATTTAAATGAAACTATATTATTCCCTAAAAGAAAGCACGTTAAGAAGTTGAACAACAATCTCGAGTTTCGAATTAAAAAATAAAAGAAAGCACACTTAACATAGATTTAAAAATTACATAAAATATTCAATAGTTTTAATAGCCTCATCACTAAAGCGATGCCACAAATGTTCCATGAGATCGATCCGTAATATAGAATTAGTCTCTCTATTACGAATTCTGTTAAGACTAGATGTGATGTGTGCTGCAAGAATTGCTGGATCTCGATCATATGTGGGGTGGGAGATAGTCTCTTTGGGCAAAGGACTCCATATATTGTTCTAACTCTTTTCCGCGCTCATCCTCAAAAATCATGTTGTGCAGTATAATGCACATTTTCATTATGCTACAAATGTAATCCTTTTTCCAAAAGCGTACTGGTCCTTGGGTTATACCCCATTTGATTTGCAACACTCCAAACATGCACTCAACATCTTTCATAGCAGCCTCTTGTTTTTCAGCGAACTTCTTCTCTTTAGGAATTGTTGAGTGTGAAATAGTTTGCATTAGAGTTGCCCATTTCGGGTATATACCATCTGATAGGTAATACCCTAAGGTGTATTGACGTCCATTGACCTCGTAATTTACCGAAGGCATCTCACCATCTATGAAATTGTCAAATATTGGAGAACAATCTAGGACATTTAAGTCATTATGTGAACCAGCCATACAGAAGAAAGCATGCCAAATCCACAAATTTTGTGATGCAACTGCTTCCAAAATTAGGGTAGGCTTACCGTGATGGCCCCTATGTGAGCCATGCCATGCAGTAGGACAGTTTTTCCATTGCCAATGCATGCAATCTAAAGACCCAAGCATACTTGGGAACCCTCTCTCCTCATTCTCTTGAATGAGATGTGCTAGTTTAACTTTGTTTGGCGCATGCAGGTATTGTCGCTCGTACAAATCAATAACAGCTTCACAAAATAGCTTTAAGCTCTCAATCGCAGTGCTTTCTCTAATTTTTATGTATTCATCCTAAAAATCTGCAGCAAAGCCATATACGAGTATATGCATTGCAGCTGTTACTTTTTGAACGGAAGATAATCCCCACAGTCCAACACCATCTTTTTTTCGAACGAATAAAGGATCAAATGCTTCAACATCGGATAAAATGCAAAGAAATAACTCTTTACGCATTCGGTATCGTCGACGAAAGTATTGAGGTGAGTAAGTACAATCGGCAGCGAAGTAATCCCTCCATATCTGTTGATGACTTCCCTCTCGATCGTGTGTAATATGACGTCTCCTATTGTACGGCTGCGACATTATTGTTAGCATTTGAGGTGAAGCTGGCAAATTCGTTAGCTGTTGCATTCGTTTTCAATAACGGTAAAAAATTGTGTTCCGATCACCATCAGATGAGCTCTTATCGGATGAAGAATTTGAAGAACCCGAATCATTTGAAGGAGAAAATTGCGATGAAGAAGCCATTAGAACTGTAACAAAATGATGTTAAAATTGTAGTAGACAGTGAAAATGATGAGTTACAAGAAGAAAAAATGGCATGTTTATATAAGATTGAAATAGAGCCGTTAGAGGTGGGTGAGAATATAGTCGTTGGAGGTGGGTGAAAATTGATCAAATAAAATTTAAATTAGAAATAATAATTACTGTGTCAAAAAAATTAAATAATTTTTTAATATTTTTAATTTAAATACTATTAGCTTAACATTAGTCAACAAATTTTTTTTAATTAAATTAAAAATGTAATTAAATCAAAATTATTTTTTATTTATTTGAATATTAAAGTTATCAACGAACCAATAAATTAAAATATAAAAATTAAATATTTTAATTTGAAAACTAATAAAATGAATATTAAATATTAATTTAGTAAATTTAAAAAGAATTTAAATTAAATTCAAAATGTATTATCGATTATTAATTATAATTGGAATAACTCAATTTTATTTTTGCCATGTCATCACCTGTAGTGTTACTTTAAAGTATGCATTGTAGCATACATGATTTTAAATTAAAGTGTGGAAGTTAAAGGGTGAAAAAGGTGGACACGTGTCACTTAAACAATGGAGTTGATGTGGTTAAAGGGTTGATTATAAAGTTTGAGCATTGGAGATGCTCTAATAAGCTTGTGGAATGATGACTATTCTGCTCTACATACTGTTAACATTAGAAAATTTATAGTTTCATTTTCTGTTTAAGTTGTTGGTTTCAAATTTCTTTTCTCCCAACTTTTTAGCTAATTGCAGTTCTGACTTTTGGGTTGCTGTAATTTTTTATGGTATTTTTTGAGTTTTGTATTTTTTAGTATTTAGAGGCAAACTTTTTTTTTTTTTTTTTAATGACGAGGGTGTCCGGGCCAGCTTACGCGCACCTTAACTAATCCCCCGGGTGACTGCAATACCCTACTAACCACAGACACCAGGTAAGACGCAAGGCAAATACCTTGGGTAGGTGGCCCAAGTGACTCGAAACGGGGACCTCGGACTTGGTATGTTGAAGCCCAATCATCTGAGCTACCCTCTTGGGTTAGAGTCAAACTTTACTTGTTAAATAAACTAATGTCCCACGATTGTCAGATCCTGACCATGGGATGATATTTAATATACGGTCATAAGACATTGGTTGATTTTAATAAAATAAGATATCTCTTACTTGATCATTACTCCCATGATAAAACCTATACTTTTGTGTGTTTTAAAAAGGGAAAAATACAGAAAACCCCCCTTAACTATCACCTTATAACTCGATCTTTATCTCCCTCAACTATCGATTGCAACACTTTATCCTATTAAAGTATAAAAATGTGATAAATAACCCCATTCTGTGATTTTCACAGTCTGTTTTATGGAAAATCGACCATTGGATCATTGTGATTTTTTGCGAGCCTAATTGTGATTTTTTGCGAGCCTAACATGGACACGCAAAATATCCAATCTAATGGTTCATTTTTAAAAATATAATTTTCGAAAACATCTGTACTTTCATAGTCTATTTTTTATCTAATGGTCCTTTTTTTAATCTAATGGTCTGTATAAAACAAACTGTAAAAATCACGGAAGTGGGTTATTTGTCACAATTCAATAGTTTAGGGGGACAAAGTGTTGCAATCGATAGTTGAGGTGGGTAAAGTGTCACAAGGTGATAGTTGATGGGGATTTTCTATATTTTTCCCTTTTAAAAGTTCACAAAAATATAAATTCTATTTTGCTGCCTTATCATTTGGCTTAAAAGGTTTGATCTAAAATTTGCTCCAAATAGCATTACTCATCTAAAAATATTTGTAGAGTTGTGTTGTTTTTCTTTTTTCAACGGTCGATTTTTCAAAATATGCATTCCACAATTTCCCATGAGTTTCACGCCAATTTTCGCGAAAGTCAGTATTTACTTAATTACTAGATCGGGACTCATCTATATATATATATATATATATAGCAGCTTGCCACGCTGATGTGGCGGTCCTAGAATTGCTTTCCTCATTCATTCTCTTCTCTCATTAATTCTCTCAATTTCTTCATTCTGATTGGTTGATTTTATTTTATTTTATTTAATAAAAATCTCATATAATAAGATAAGAATTGAAGCCCCTCCTCTCTATCTCTCTCCACGCAGATAAGAATTAGTTTTATTTTATATCTCATATAATAAGATAAGAATTGATTTCAATTTTGAATTCTCTCTCTCTCTCTCTAGCCCCTCCTCTCTCTCTCCACGTAGATAAGAATTGGTTTTATTTTATATCTCATATAATAAGATAAGAATCGATTTCAATTTTGAATTTAGGTATTTTATTTTTTAAGAATAAGAGGTATTCTTCACCTCTTCTTCTCCACGCGGCCTCTCTCTCCTCTCTCTCTCCATGCAGCCCCTCCTCTCCTACGTCTCTCTCACAGCAGGTATGTTTTCTTTGCCATAATTTATGTTTCTTTGCTATATTTTATGTTGCCATACTCTCTGCATGTTCATATATATTTATGCTTCCAATTACTCAGTTTGGTTATAAATGTTGGCAATAGAATTTAGGGCTATAAAAATTACCAAACAATTTATTGTTTGATAAGAAAGTACCAAACATAAGGAGTTTTGCTTAATTCTGCATATATAGAACTAACTAGTGGGTGGTTGTTGTGTAGTCATAATGCTATTACATAACAAACTGTTAAGCTTCATTTGCAGTGCCTTTATAATATAAGGTTCTTAATAAGATTTGTCACATCTTCCTTCAGTGTTAGTATTTTCATCAAATACTAAAAAAAATAAAAAATAAAAAATGGAGAGTTAAAACTTAAGTTACTGTGTCAATTCTGAATTCTTTATGGTATGTTACATTTATTTATGAAAATTCATTTTTCATAAATAAATATAGAACTTTATGTTCGGTACCATGTTTTCTAATCATATTTTTTTTTTTTTTTTTTCAACTTTGATAAGGGATTCTTAGTGTTGGTTTGTGTTTCAAATCCTTATTTTTGTCCCCCTTGGCTGAGGTAACTATGTATTATATTCAGGTTGGTGCTTTGGAGAACATTGTTAAGGCACTCAACTTCAAATTATTGAGCTGCAGCATTTTGTGGAGGAACTAAGGTACTTGCCAATTGATCTTTTTTCTTTCCTTTTTATTTATTTTTTATTTTTTTTACTTGCCTATTGTTATTTATGTTTTGCGTACTGCTTTACTGGATTAAGGGCAGAGTCGAGTTTACTTAAAGAGCATGTGGAGGCTCAAGCCAAGGTGCTCAGTTATAGAAATTTCTCATATTTTTGATGTTCATGAACTTCACCTGACAGCACCTTCTTTAATTCAAAAACTAGATTTCTAATTCCCTTCTTGATCTATTGAGTGTTTGATGTTGCCTGATGTTAAGTAAACTATAGAAGAGATAACTAGCCATCTATAACTTTCAAGCCTCCATCAGTTTTGAAGAATGAACTTATTCAGTGCCATCTATGAATAGGGTATGAAATATTGATTTGAATATTGACTGGGCCCATATATGTTATAGGTTGAAGGGCTTATGATGGACATTGCTGCTGCCGAAGAAGAAATTACAAGATGGAAAGTCGCAGCGGAGCAAGAAGCTGCTGCAGGCAGATCTGTTGAACAGGAATTTGTGGCACAGGTATGCTGATGAAATTGGCCATGCAGAAAATGTTTAGTTTGATAATGACATTTGATGGTTGTTTCTTGCACCGTTTGTTCATTCTCTCATTTCTTTATTATATTTGTTATGCATTTGAACATTCATCTACTTAGAAAAGAGTGTGATTGGTAGCAACTTAAAGAAAAATGGACTCATTATTGAAATATTTATAATGGTTTTCTGGAGGCATTTTCCCTCTGGATTTACATTTCATGTGATAAGAATGTTCTGTCATATATATCCAAGAGCCATGAAATATTGAGATGCTTATATCACACGTGCACATCAATTAGTGAAATACCCTAATTAGCACCCATATTGAAAAGTAAATTCATGTTAGATATGAGATTGCTTGCCAAACAATTTATGATAGTTCCCATCAACAAAAAAATATAATACTTTTCTATAAATTTCTCATATTTTACTGCCACAATAACGCTGAAGGTTTTTGTTACATTGGTACCAAATCTAAGTCTTGACCAAAATGGTTCCTACAAGAAGGATTTGATAAATACATTTCTTTATTAAGCAAGCAAAGAGGAATTAGAAGATAGTACGTAGTGCATCTTTTTTTCGTAGACACAAATTTTGGAAGAATGTATAAGATGATATGCAAAGACTCCGAAATGGAACTACTCTGTTTGCCTAACTACTCACTTAGGCAAGCACAAGGCACAAAGGCACGTCTAGGCTGTTTTTCTAGGTTGGGTTTTTGGGCACCTTTTCAATATTAGCCTGACACTCTTTTGATGTTTTGAGTGCATGGCTTTACCTTACTTCCCAATACATTGGTTTCAAGAGTAATGGTTATTAGTGTGCTTCAGCCATGTGTTATGACTGGCAGGTTTATCTTATATTTTTTTATCTACTTGCTGCTTTGACTTTTTGTAGTCTGCTTTTGATTTGGATTTGATGTATTTCTCAATTATTTGATTTGGAAATGTGATCTCTATTGTTCTTATTCTCAAAGGAGATAAACATGCATGGAGTAATTTTATTTGTGTGCGATTATTTTTTACCACCATGCCCCTCGAAGCAATTGGCATTGTTTATTTGACGGGCTTACCCACCATTAGTGATGGAGATGAAGAGATTGAAAATTTGTGATAGTTTCACAACTCTCTAAACAATAGTTTGGGATGACATAAACAGTAAAAATTGTCCATCACTAAGCGGCCTAATTGACACATAGCGAGGGACGATATATATCGGTGATTAAAAGTGTAAAATTGTGGGGGTGCCAATAAAATGCGAGTGATTTTACCTCATATCATTAGTGAAAATTAAAATGCCTTTATTTTGAGGAGGTTTATTTTAATAATATTATGATTGTTCTTAGGGTTGCAAATGAATCAAATCGTTTGGGTTTGATTAGGAATTAGGAATATCAGCAAATTAACATTGTGTTTCAACCGGCCTCCTCCTTCTCCTAACTCCCCCCTTCTCTTGCGCAGTGTTGGTAGGGACAGGCAATCCAAATTCACATTCTACTTCTCATCAAGTACATATATATTTGGATACATATTTATCTCTGAATGTGTTATATTTTTAAATATTTGTTGAAGTGTTCCTAACATTTTTTTAATCTTTCTTTAATACATTTTTTCCATAGAAGGTTTAAGATTTTCAAAGATTTTCTTTGAATCCCGTTGCTATCACATTATTTTCCAAGAAAAAAAGACAGTTTTTATATTCTTCGGCTTTCTCTAATGTTACAAGAATCTCCATATTAAATAAACATACCAAAAGCGATGATGTCATTTGAGAATGTTCCCTCAAGAATCAGCTGGCAAAAAGGGAAACGATAGAATTTTGAATTTCTTTTCATGCAGCTAGAACAATAGGGTTCTGATTTTGGATTTGGTTTTTGCATTGAAATTGATTCATGGGTATTTTTTTGTCACAGATGTATAGAAGGAGCAAAAGATTTTTATATTTTCACCTTTAATGAGGTATCTAGAGCAATTGATAAGGATATCAAGCTTGAAGCGTGAAGGGAGTTGTCTGATGTGGATCCATTAACGGTTGTTGCAGTCTTTGGGGCTGGTTCAAGGCGGGATTGAGAAAAGTTTATTCTTTTTAAGGATAAAAAGAGGACGGTGATGATGGGTATGGTGGATTTGGAGGCCATGAAGATTGTTGTGGCCGTGGTGGAATTAAGGGAAGAGATGGCTAAAGAGAGAAAGTAGTGGGAGAGAAAGTGTTGTTTTCTCTGTGTTATTACCATTTTAGTGTAATTGATTGTTTTTTATTCTTTTACACTGTCATTTTTTTTTATAGTTTTTATGCCCGCACTAGAGATAATGTATTTTTCACATGTAATTTTGTTCAGTTCTCTTTCTTCCCAAAGTCCAAGAGGGTGAGAGATTTTGAGGAAGGTAAAACTGTAAACAATGAAGTTCAAACTTCAAATATCTAGAGAGAATTGTTGGGAGGAGTACATCTCTATATTCTTATTTTTTACATATAATTTTTCGATACAATAGATCTCTTAGGGGTTTCAATCAAATGGTGAGTGCCACTAATTCTGTATGTGTTAAAACTTTTCAAAAATTTTGTAAATAGGTACTCAGTAGGAACTAACTCATTTCATTTATTTATCCAGTAGTGGTATCAATGAGTTTACTCATAAACGTCTATATAAATGGGATAAACCCTTTATTTGTGGTTAAACTTGATGATTAATAGAATTTCTTCCTAATTTCCGACTTCTCCCTAATCTCTTTAATTTCTCTTCTTTTCTCTCTATTTCTCTATCTTTCTTTTCTTGGAACTCAAGTCTCATCAGGTACTCAGTAGGAACTAACCCATTTCATTTATTTATCCAGTAGTGGTATTAATGAGATTACTCATATACTTCTATAATGGCTTCATATGTTCCTATTTGAAATTTTTTAGGATCACTTTACACATTGCTTTGAAATAAGGCTACAACATGATAGTTATAAATTTTAAGAACTCTCTCTCCACAACAGAAAGAGATGCTACTAAGTTAAAAGTCTATATCAAATAAGAGGGGAGGCAAATATGTAATATTTTGTTTTGAATCCGCACATCGCGCGGGGTGGATACTATATATATATATATATTGTCCTGATCCTAGAAGAACATCTTTACCTATCTTATCGTCAATTCATTTTAATTTCACTTGGATATGTATTTTGATGAATAAGATAATCTTTTTATGTATATCAAGTCGTAAAAAATCACAGTGATCTAATGGTTGATTTTCAAAATACAAGCTATTAAACAATTATTACAGCATCTAACGGTAAATATTGTCAGAGTGTTTATTTTAAAAACCGATTGTCGGATCATTGTAATATTTGACATACATAACATACATAAAAAGATTATCTAATTCAAAGACTATTTTTTCAAATTACTTATCCTATGACTCCTAAAAAGGATGGACTAATGCTAAAATAGGTAAGAATGTCCTTACCTTATCATAATTCTATAGAAATATACATAGAGTAAACTTTGAACTTTAAAAAGTAAGTGCACTCAAGTTAGACCAAAAAAAAGAAAAAACAGTCGTCCACTTAAGTTTAATACATTGCTAAGATGTTTTTATATTAAATATCAATTAATAAATAGATTTTATTATTTAAATATAAACTATTAGAAAATTACATTCATCAATGTGATACACGATTATAGCTCTCCGTGGCATGCACGTAAGCGATCATTTTTCAGTGTATTATACATATAGTTTTCTTGGTTATTGCTTTTCTATTTCTTTTTAACAGTACATACTTATCTTATATTAAATATTAAAGGAACACTTGGTTGCCAAGGACAGGCGATTAGACAAGAAAGTCTGAATCCTACAACAACAATGAATTCCAATCTGGAATAATTTTACCCTCCTTTTACAATGTTCGATCTCAAAAAGAAAAGAAAAGAAAAGAAAAGAAAATGTTCGATAAGACATAGGAATGAAATTCATTTGTCGCACATTTTTTCTTACGAATAACATGTGTAACACATATTTGCACATAATACCAAAAGAGTCTAGAGAAGCTGGAACAGGAGATCCATCATTTTTCATACCAGCAATTTTGATTATTGACAGACCCACATGCACATTCCATATTTCAAATGTGGGGAATTGGAATTTGGAACAAGCATGACTCACGAGGGAAGTGGTGCAACATGTACGTACTGCCACAGTACCTATTTTGTCATAAAAAATGCTATACAACCACAAACTTTAACCCGAAATTAAAAATCACCCTGATGTGTTATACTTTGAGTGGTTTAGTCATTATCTCAAATAGACTCTATCTTTTTCACACACCACTCAAAGCATGACACATCATGGTGGTTTTTTATTTCAGGTTAAAGTTTCTGGTTGTATAGTATTTTTTGTTTGCCATACAAGAGATACTATATTTGTTTTTAAGAAACCCCTCACCACACGTACTACTTTATCTCATCTTTTAACCCAAAAACCAAAAATTACTATTAGTTAGGGTAACAACATTCTGAGTGTTTTACAGATTGTATTTTAAAAATTGATTGTTGGATCACTGTATTTTTTGGTAGATATGATATACTTAAGATGATTGTCTAATCCAACTGTCAGTTCAAAAAAATGTGACTGTCACAGTTTGTAAAGATCAAGATTTTAAAAAATGGACTGTTGGATATCAATGCAGTTTTGGTATGCATGATATGCATAAGATTAGTAGTATTTTATTTGATCGTTAGTTTCTCAAAATATCTATCTCACATTAATTAAAAAAAAAAAAGTTAACCACTTGATAGGAAAGCAAATAATCCATTTCATTTATTTTACAGGTGTGCCCCCATGGAAGTGGGAGCTTACTTTGCATGAACAGGGCACCCCATAGCCCATAGGTATATATAGTACTAATTATCTGATCTCAAACCATAGATTTATATTTAACATATTCTTCTATTATTAAAGTAAGTATACTAATTAATTGCTATCAAATACTAGAGTTGCCTTCCTCATTCTTAATCTTCATTTCCTCCAAAAATGCCTTCCCGTCGAGTTTACGAGAGAAGAAATCTTTGACGTTATTTTCTCATCCCTACTCTTTTGAACAGTGGTGGGTTGTTTGTGTTTATCAAACTTGTTGCAGGTCCAATCTCCGCATCCAATTTGGGGTTGAAAAACATGGCAATGGACATTCTCTCTTTAATTGCATTTACTGCTGCCCTGTGCTCAATGCTACAATAGGCCCCATTGCTAAAAATCTGCAAAAACCACACCATCCATTAATGTAAATTAAAAAAAAAAAAAAAATGGAGCAAAGACAAAAGCTAATGCATTTATGTTTTGGCTGTTGAGGTAGCTAGTAATGGTAGAATTTGAAGGTGCTTACAAAATTAAGGTTCTTGTGTTTGTATTTCAAAATCTATGGATCAATATCAAATACTAGTCATGCTGTTATAAGGTACACCTTGGTGGAGCCTATTATAAAACAAAGTTTGAAAAACCTACTGTTGGATTAGATGAACTGCTTATAAATTTTATGTTCATTAAAAATCAAAGTGATCCAATGGTTGGTCTCGGAAAAATATCAGTGAAAAATTGTGACTCTTTTGTTCTTTAAAATATCGCCAATTTTTCTTACTTGAGTTTTTTAAAAACCGACCATTGAATTGATATGATTTTTGGCCTACATGAAATTTATAAGCAGTTCATCTAATTTGACAGTTGGTTCTTCAGACTATGCCTAGTAATGGACTCTACACAGGTCACCAGTTGTATAAGGTGCATCTTAATTATAATAGCATGACTGTATCAAATACAATTGGAACGCTAGAGTTCTATATGCATTACTAAATGTTGTGATGGTGTTGCTTACGTACCACTGTACGGGTGGCAAGCAATGCTTCACATGAGTGGCGAAGAATTCAAATTTAACACAAAGTTGTCAAAGCCTAATCATGGATGTTTCAAAAATACTATTCAATCACCCATTTCACACACTATCCTCCCATGATTGGTTGCTCTAATTATGGATAGAACACATCATGGTGGAAAAATGGATAATAATTAAAATTCCATTTACATTAGTTTTGTTTCAAATTACTATTTGAAAATTACTTTTTCACATATCTCTTCAAAGTGATGTCCAAATCAACCTTGCCTTGACATATCAAGATTTTTAAACTAGAAATGAATGTGGCAAAAGTTTGGCCAGGGTTTAGTTTTTTCCAACCATCTAATACCCCTCAAATCGTCTATAAATAATTATCATACATTTTTTTAGATCGAGTGGAATTTTGAGTTTCAAAAATAATTTAGGCAAAGTTATTTTAAATATGCCTAAAATGATTGGTTGCACACACACACACACACACACACACACATATATATATATATAGAGAGAGAGAGAAACGATCCATTGCAGTCCGGACTGTAAGTGGACTGCACCGCTATTTGGCCATGTTCCGATCGTCGGTTCCAAATTCGACCGTTGGATATGATGCTCATCCCTTGCATGCCATGTCTGCAAAAAATCATGATGATCCGACGGTTGGAATTTTATAAAACCAGCCTTAAGCAGACTGAAATTACCAAAGACTATATATAAATTTCATTTGTGCTTAAGGTTGGTTTTACAAAATTCCAACCGTCGGATCGGCATGGTTTTTTGCAGGCATGGAATGCAGGTGGTGAGCATCATATCCAACGGTTGGAATTTGGAACTGACCACCGGAACAAGGCCAAATGGCCGTACAGTCCATTGCAGTCCGGACAGCAATGGATCGTTTTTGTATATATATATATATATATATATATATATAATTCTGTTTAGGTCTTAATCATGTCAACCTACCTGACCAATATATATATTAAAAGGCACATGCAGCTTATATATGTTAAAGTCATGGGGTTGACCTGTTTGATATGTATTATAACCCATTTATTTATTTACTTTGGATACAAGAAGAGTTTATTAAATGATGTTATTGACACAGCTATAATTTAATAACCTTTTTTTTTTTCCTTCTTTTGTCAATTAAAATGACATAAGTTAATGACCTTGTCAAAATAATTCTTCAAACATATTAATAAAGAAAAGTAAAAGCTAGGACAAATGCATGTGGAAAGATCATATAAAAATGTTATCGCACCCGACACTTTAATCCGAAATTAAAAACGATCCTGACATATTTTGTTTTGAGTGGTGTACGTATGAAAAAGATGAAATCGGTTTGAGAGAAGGGACCTCACCATCTAAAGCGGAACACGTCGGGATGGTTTTTAATTTTAAATTAAAGTATCTGGTGCTATAGCATCTTTCTATACATATAGTATTATACTTAAGAACCATTCCTTAAATATTTAATTATGAAAAATGATTTAATTAGTTTAATTTCAAGTCAAATACATGTTAAGATTGGCAGTTGATCAACCATATATCTAGATTCAAACATGACCATATCATTAAATATATCACACATGTTATTTTGTTTTATATATTTAATTAATTATATTCTAAATAAAAAAAATTGACATGATTGATAAATGGGTCGTGCTTACATGACAAGAACCCCATATATGGAAATACATATTGTGACCCCTACCATACTTTTTTGCCTCAGATAAAATTGTCTCCACGTTGAAATTAATGTGGATCTTGTTGGAGTCCACCATCAATTGGTCTGCATCAGCATGCTGGGGCCATGCATGCATGGTAACCATGTATTTAACCAATAAAATTGGTGCAGCTAGCACCCACAAGCGGAAATCAAAGTGGTACCAACGCTAGATAGTACCCTGGTAGTCCAACAGCAATATTCCCATGACAGATACAGACACGCATATATAGACAGAGAGGTGCTATTGTTAGGTGCATCCGATGTGATGCATTTTGAATTAGGTGTCCTCTTGTGGAACTATTTACCGTCCAAATTTTGGAAAATTGACCGTTGGATTAGATACCCTTATAATGTATGTCATGCCTGCTAAAAATCATAGTGATCCAACGGTTGGTTTATGAGAAAACTGACTGCTAAAAATGATAACATTTTATATTTTTAAGAACAAAAAAGTTACAATTTTTCAAAGTTACAGTTTTCAAAAACCAACCGTTGGATCACTGTGATTTTTGGTGGACATGACATACATTATAGGATCTAATCCAATGGTCAGTTTTTCAAAATTTTTACTGCAAGTGGCTCTTGTAGATGGCACAGGATGCTAGAAGCATCAAGTGCACCTGAGATTAGAAGTGCACTTGATATTAGAAGTTCTGCATATATATATATATATATATATATATATATATATATATATATATATAT
>JAESVK010000889.1:0-12350 GCA_017140935.1 Hamamelis virginiana | reverse complement strand
TTTTATTGTATGGACAAGTTACTGCTACAAGTTCTGAGAACTAATTGGTAGTTGTTAGTGATGAGTAAAGCACCACACACATATATATATAGCCAAATGCTTTCAACTCAATATTGTTTTAATTTATGGACAAGTTATTGCTACAAGTTCTGAGAACTAATTGGTAGTTGTTAGTGACGAGTAAAGCACCACATATATATATAAATATATATATATATATATATATATATATATATATATATATATATATGGTTGTTGGTATTTGTCAGAATTTTGTACGTAAGACCACCAATCCCAGTACTTGTATAGGGATAAAGGAATCATATTGCTTGTGGGGATATATTGGAATAAGTGATATAATTCAAGGCTTATAATTAGTACGTTCAAGGTACCTAGCTAGCAAAACAAAGAGTAAAAACTAAAAAGTTCAAGTTCAGGATGTTTTGAATGATGAATTCTAGCTACCTTTTCTTGAGTGCCCCATGTGTAGTTACTATGTTTGAAAATGAAATCTAACCAACCAAATTTTGGAAATGATAGCAAGGTTTCAAAAAATCGATCGGGACCAGATTCAATATACCACATGTCATTTTTTTGGAGAGAGAGAGAGAGAGAGAGAGAGAGAGAGAGAGAGAGAGAGCATACCTCTAGAATATCGCCAACATTCACTACAAAGGCATTTGGAAGGAAGTTCACAGGAATCCAAAGCCCATCTTTTTTAATTTGGAGACCTTCCATTTCATTCACTTGGAGAAGGATAGTGATGCCGGTAGCATCCGAGTGAGGTGTAAGGCCCACAACCAGCTCTGGTTGTGGGCATGGAGGATAGTAACTCATCCTCACTGCTTGCATCCCATCTTCAAACAACTCGTCCATCGCCCCTAAATCCATCTTTAAGGCTTTTCCCATCAACTTCATAAGCGTCATGGCGACTTTTTGCAACTCCGATAGGTAAGACTCCAAGGTGTCTCTGCAGTGAAGAAGAGAAGAAAACATATATGTGAGACAGAAAATGCTGACTAACTTGCTAGTAAAGTTTCTAAGTACGTAGTTGCACTACAAAACTGAGATCGAATACGGTCTTCATCAAAATTGGGAGTTTAAGGCCTTAAGGGGGAAAGCTACTCCCATTGTGTAGCTCAATCATAAGTCCGAGTGGGCATATATCCCATATATATATATATATATAGAGAGAGAGAGAGAGAGAGAGAGAGAGGAACCTCATTGATGGAGGGAGTTGTGGCAATAAATGTGGCTTCCTTATAGAAAGAGGGTTGGTCATAATATAGAACTTATCACCCCAATCAAGTTTTTGATCTTCAGATACTAGTATGGTTTGACCATACCCCTCAACCTCACCCGCCCTTCGCTTGTA
The DNA here is from genome assembly GCA_017140935.1 of Hamamelis virginiana. Lineage (NCBI taxonomy): Eukaryota > Viridiplantae > Streptophyta > Magnoliopsida > Saxifragales > Hamamelidaceae > Hamamelis > Hamamelis virginiana. The sequence continues at coordinate 10,975 of JAESVK010000889.1, read as the reverse complement.
CTTCATTTTCTCTTCCAAGGGAAGCTTGAAAAATTCTTCAATCTCTTGCTTCAGTTTGTCCACTAGTGAAGTGCTAACTCCATGGTTCACCAACTGCAGAACAATATTTCATCTGTTAGTTTACTTTCTATTTTTCTATTTATCATTTATAACTCTTTTGGTAAGTAAATATTTCTTATGGTGCGATTGAAACACATATGAGGGCCTGGCCTGTTTGTCCAAACCCTGATGCTCCTTGAATCGGTGCACCACTCATGTAGTAGAAAAAACTTCAAAATACAAGAGTAATGCTATACGTCGCTACAAGAAAATTCACCGATGAATAAAGTATGTTTTGAAAACTAACAACATTTCTTTCTTCTTGGAACGATATACACGATACTTGCAACAATACTTTTATAACGATGCAAAGCATTTTCCCAAACCTTATGGACATATCCAAACAAACCCTAAAGAATCAAGTGCAATCACATGAATAAAATAAAACAATAGTTTTAAGATAACTAAGAAAAAAACCTGAAAGAGACCCCATTCTTTGCAAGTTGAATGCAACTTCTCTAGTTCAATATCCGCAGTTTCGCTCCCGAGCAAATCTTTCATGTCGATGGTGGGGACGATCAGCAAGGATGACGTACCCTCCGATCGAACCGGAGGTTCTAGATCTGGACGAACATATCTCTGTGGGATTGAAGCCAAGGGCTCTTTGGCCAGCTCCTGGACGCTTAGTGAAGTACTCCCAAATCTCATTATTGGAAGAGAGGATGCCATATTGCTAGGCCAATTAAAGTGTGTCTATACAAGCATCTTGAGATGGATATTTATATTGCTAAAATGAATTTCTTTTATTTATTTAATTCAAAAAGAAGAAGAAAGTTATCAAATGAACTACGTCGTACGTACTGGAAAGTTTAGGAGAAGAAATAACAACTTAGCGGCGCTGGGCGTTGACAGTGGTTTCTGTTGGAATTGAACTTCTAAAAGAATTGGTCTACCCTTAATATGTCTCAACATTCATGTGCGTATATATGTATAGATATACTATTTTGCATGTAAATTTAAAGAAATTTTCTAGAAGAATTGAAAGTTTCCTTGCGTTTAATTACACGTGTTAATATAGTGTGTCATATATGGGTATATTTCAAAAGTTGCTTTCCATGATAAAAATTTGGCAACGCATACTATTCCTTAATAATCTGTTTACACTAGTTCAGGATCTCTCTCTCTCTCTCATACACACACATGCATTTGGTTGAAGTTTCATGATTTACAATTATGTGATCTTGTCCCTTAATTACCAGTCTGTCAAAGGTTTCATGATGATAGGTCCAATTCCCATATGAAGATATATGAGTTCATAAAGTGGTTAATTAATCAATATATCGATCTGTTACAAAGTTTTTGAGTGTTAGCTCTTGATCATGAATAAAAAGATAAATGTTAAATATTCTAAAAAATTATTTTAAAATGTATCTCAAATGATGTGATGGATGATTCCAATTATGCATAAGAAATAAAGGTCTCGAATATTAATTCTCTCGTTTAATTGACACAATTATTTGGATTATTTTTTTGGATGTATAGCATATATTGCTTCAAATAAAATCAGGATAAATTTTCTGATTTTACTGCCTCTTTTACCATATCTTATCCCACCTCATGTGAAATTGAGGTGCACTCCACCCTTGTGTGCGTGTTTTAGTTTTTTAATTTATAAAAAAATCCATTTGACTTGTGAGCTATACAAGAAGTGGCCCTTTTCTTTTCTTAATTAACTGTCCCTATCCTGAAGAAATTGGAACTCGAATTTAGGTAAAATCGATCTCGTCATATATGAAATCGAGATTCGAATACAAATATATGGTACAACCATCAAAAAACTTTACCAGCAAGCTAACTAGCACTTTCCACTCCACCTTTGTATTTGGGACCCTGAAGAATACTAAAAGAATCAGCGAGACTAGCATTGCTCAAAAGTATTTGTTGTGGAAATGTTTGGATATTGCGTGTGTGTGGGGGGGAAAATAATAGGCCATTATAATTATTATTGTGGTATTTGAACAGATAAGTTAGGTAATGTAACAAGGAAATCGACATCACCATGATCGAACTGCATGAAGTCCCTTGTTATAATCCTTTTTAAGGCTTTAACACTTAATTTGCACGCTTAAACACGTGTTAATTAAGAAATAAATTATTACACCGATTGAAGCTCACTATCACAAAAAATGAACGTTCACATTTGAGATCCAACCTAAAAATTAAAGCTCAACATTTTGATTTAGGTCCCGTGGTTCGGATTAGCTTTGCCTAAAATTAGTTTTAAAAAATTATTAATTTTTCACATGTTTTTTTTTTTTTTAATTAGAAAAATACAACAGCATCAGACATTTTAATTCGAAATTAAAAACTATCATGATGTATCTTATTTTAAGTAGTGTGTGAAAAAGATGGAGTTCATTTTTAATTTCGGGTTAAAGTGTTTGGTGCTATAGTATTGTCGTTATAATTAATTACATCTAATCCATTTTTTCACGTATCAAAATTTTTATACTGGAAATTAAGATTATGGCAAAAGTTAGGGAGTATAACTTTGGCCAACTATCTTATCATCCTTCGAGCAATTTAGAAGGTTTTTTTTTTTTTTTTTTTTTTTTTCGCTATACAGGTATTCTAAACCAGCTTGCGCGTACCGGATTAAATCCTGCATCCCGAACAAAACTTTCGAAACAAGACTTGCGCCTTGCGGTCCGTGGCTCATGATATTAGTAGTTTGTGAGAGTCGAACATAGGACTAAGAAACTTGATACGCCTTTAGCAATTTTATCTTCATCACCTTAGATCAAGTGACATTTTAAACTCTATAAATAATTTTATTCTAGACAAAACTAATTAATCTACATAAAGCCTTAATAATATCCATAGAATGTCCCATGTTGGGTCATTAGCTTATCGAACTTAATTAACCATCCCAATATATGGGTTAGTGGTTTGGGGGCGTGGGCCATCATTGCGTCCTGTAGTCGTGAGTTTAAGTTTCCTGATCCCCACTAATGAATGCGTGTGATGCGGATATTTTTCTGGATGCACATGTGTGTAGGTGTTGCCACGTACCTGTTCCGTATGCTTTTTCTTTGAAAAAAATGCTTATAGAAATAGATAAATATATAGAACACAGCACATGTGTACTCCTTTTACTACAATTAATGCATGATTTAAACAGTATTGTAAGGTAAGAGCATCTCCAATGCAAAAGCCAAATTTGGCATTGCTTGATGCCAAAAAGTCAAATTTAGCATTCCAAAGTGCCAAATGGACTTAGAATTTGGTATCAACTAGTGCTTTTTGAGATGCCAAATTTGGCTTTTGCATTGGAGATAAATATATAGAACACAGCACATGTGTACTCCTTTTACTACAATTAATGCATGATTTAAACAGTATTGTAAGGTAAGAGCATCTCCAATGCAAAAGCCAAATTTGGCATTGCTTGATGCCAAAAAGCCAAATTTGGCATCAACTAGTGCCAAATGGGCTTAGAATTTGGCATCAACTAGTGCTTTTTAAGATGCCAAATTTGGCTTTTGCATTGGAGATGCTCTAAGGTGATTAGATGATTTTTATAGGACTAAATATTTATAAGGCCAAATACAGAACATATATACTTTGAAAAATTAGCTGTTGAATTAAATGAACTGCTTATGAATTTTATATTTCCCAAAAATTATAATGATCTAACGGTCAGTTTTTGAAAAATGTCTCAGTAAAAAATTAAGACTTTTTTGTTTTTTAAAATGTCACCAAATTTTTTTTCGGTGATTTTTTCAGAGATTGACTGTTTGATTACTGTAATTTTTGACGAACATGAAATTTATAAATAGTTCATTTAATCAAACAGACAATTTTTTTAAAAATATTCTGCATTTGATCCTAAAGAAATCATCTTATATAGCAAAGTTATATAAGGTGGACCATATAATAGAACAATTATTTAAACATTATTTGAGTTATGAGTTGCAATTGTTGAAAAACAACTCCTCCATATAGATGTGATGTTTCCTGAAGATGTTAAGAAAAACAATAATAAAAATATAAAAAGGGAGGGAAGAGGTCTAATCTGGGGGCTAATGGATGTTAATTTCCTTATTTTCACCTACAGGCTACAGACGTGCTGCATAAGGCATGTATATCCTAAGCTCATGCGGCTGAAAACGTGCATGATTGATTGTGGTTTGCTTTAATAAAGCTGAGCTCTGTGGTTTGACTAGCTAGCCGCTCTATATAGTAATTAATCAGCCTGCAGTAATTTAGCAGATTTAACACGTTTACAAGCAGACTTGCTTAAGTTAAGTGGCACTGATCACTTAATTAACTCATGAAATCGTCATCAGTGATGAAACATTCCACTGATAGCAGTCTGCCAAGTGGATGGTTAGGAAAATCTCAACTGATCAACATGATTAATGTGACAAAAATGCAAGGAACTCGTCGGCAGGATGTCTATGTTAGATTTGTGGAGTTTGAGTTTGTGTCTCATCGACCTGTAATCCGATTCAATTTTGAAGGCGTTACTGTTTAAATGAAAATTTCTGTGAGGTTTAGATCATGGAGTGAACGAAAAAGTTTTTGCCACGATCATTTGATTTGGATTATGACTTGATTTTGGGCATTCATATTGTCACTTCTGATTAGGGTTTAGGGTTTGTTATTTATATTTAAGTTTTGGGGATTTTAGAAAAATAAACTTGAGTATTAAAAATATTACATAAATGGACCCGAATTTTCAATATATACCTTAATGGACCTATTGCTAATTTTTTGTACCAAAGTACCCTCATAACAGTAAAAAAATTTAAAAATTTGAAATATTTTATTAACAATCCCCACCATAACATACAATCCCCAAAGATTATATATAATCTCCAGTCACCACATTATTAAAAAATAATAATGATAGAAAAGATGGTATTTTTGTGTAAATATAATAATGACAGAAAATGGAGGTCACTACGGGGTATGACGTAGTGAACCCGGGGGTTGGGGGGTGTATGTGGCATTTAAGGTTGTTAGAAATGAGGGTATTTTTATCCAATTCATGCCAAAAGGACTTTTGGGAAGAAAAATATGTTGAGAGGACTTTTGGCATGAAAATCTTCTAAATTATGACTTTTAGCCAAATTCCCCTTTAATGTATTGTCTTTGGGGTGGGGATTGAAGATTTCTTAGTAAGTTGGGGATTCTTCGTTATATTGGAAATTGATGATTATATATTATTATGAGGATTATATATTACTATGGGAATTGCGGATTATTGTATCTATTGGGGATTATTACTAAACTTGGGGATTATATGTTATTATCTGAAAAAAAAAAATTGACCGTTAGAATGGTTTTTTTTTTTTTTTTTTTTTGTGCGTGAATATCTTAGGATATTAAGAGCACTTTTGTCAACTCGGGTCCATTAACGTATATATTGAAAATCCGAGTCCATTTATGTAATATTTTCGGTCTATTTTTGTAAAATTCCCTTTTATCTTTTAGTCTTATTGTACTGTTTTTTGACATAGTAAAATAATTCGTCTGGGACTCTGGGCTGTTAGACTAATCCAATCAAAATGATTTTCCCTCTTAAGTCAGAGTCGGACCCTAGCAGGAACTTTTAGCCCAGTTAATCTTTAATTAATCTTTATTTTGGGTAAACAATCTCCATTGACTGTATTTATGCCTCATGGTTGTGACACAAAATTTGAGAGATGCATGGACTTGACTTGTCCATTTCAACTTGAAGGTTCACAGATTAAGATTAATTAATTAAGGATTCTTACCAAATTCATATTTTATAACAGTTGGTAACATCAGATTACTTTAAAAAACTTATTATTACATAGATTCAAATTGACTTTTTACAAAATATTGTATTATGTAAAGGAAGGCCGGGTTTTCCGGTAACCTATCCGAATTGACTAATTAACTCTATGTTATAATTAGATTACATTGAAGCTTGTCCTTAATTTTAATTAAAAAAATTATGAGAGCAAGGTACTCCAATGATTAGGCATTTTTCCATCAAAGTTATTTTTTGGCTAGAGCATCACAAAAGGGTAGCTTCCATTTGGGCCTTGCATTTCTATATTTGGGAGTTTTGTGGTACCAAAATTAAATGGGAGTTCCTCCTATATTTTGTACTATTGTGCTCCAATAGAAAGCTTTCATATTTGGCATCATTGTATTCCACTGAGTTTTAAATTAGAGGAAAATCTAATATGAACTACTTGGGAGGAGATAGCCATTAAGGCATTGATCGCATCGCCAAAATTTGGAGTCATAGATGTCATCCCCTTGGAGTACCTTTTTCTACCATAGATCTCAAATTGCAATGGAAGCCCCAAATGGGTGACCATTGGAGTTGCTCTGATGAAAAAAAATCCATCTCCGATGGAAAAAATTATTCGGTGTGTCTGTTATATATAACATCCTAGACACAATACTATCACGTGAAATGCGCGCACATGATGAGTGTTATGTGTTTAGGAGATCATATGTAACTGACACACCAAATAATTTTCTCCCAATGGGCACATGCATTTTCCCATAAAAAAATAGCTCTAGCTATAAGTTGAGCCAAATTTGATTTAAATTTAACTCTAACCATTTTTCTTCAAAATAGACAAAATGTATTAGGATTTGTGTTTGGTTGCAAGGGAAAAGAGTGATAGAGACACAGAGTGCCCAAAAATTATTTTCTACCATTAGAGCATCTCTAGTAAAACGTTTAGCCATTAGGCTCCCATTGCCAAATTTGGAAGCCATGATTAAAAAAAAAAAAAGGTTGCTCTAATGGGCTGCCATATGCATCCATGGCTCCCATATTTGAAATTTTTTTTTGCAATAGTCATTCCTCTCAAATACTCCACATAAGGTTTTCCTCCAATTTAAAACCCATTAGAGTATAATGGTGTCAAATATGAAAACTCCCATTGGAACACAATAGTGAAAAATATGGGATGAACTCCCATTTTGACTTTTTAGCTAGCACTTTCAAATGCATTTGCCATTGAAAATGCTCTTAATTAAGACAAATTATGTAAATCGCAACTTAATCAATGCATTAAAGCAAATTTGGAACTCCTTTTTTCTATGGCATTTTGTCATAGGCCGGGTTTAATTTGTTAATTTCTTGTCGCGAAATTTGTCAAATCTTGGTTGTTGTAATCCAAGCTTCAGCTCTTTTGAATTTTATGATTTTAATTACAAAATTTTGACCTCTAAATTAATCCAATAGTTCTTGTATTGGGAATTCATTAAAAGTTTTTGAAATAAATTTTCAAGATCATCTGATGGTTAAGAACCTTGATGTTCTATAATCGAGGAGATCTTCCAGTTTGCGTTTGTGTGCCCTGTTCCAACTAGCAAGAAGTACAGATAATGCCATAAACTTAACGTGCCTCTGCCGACAATAATAAAGTGAGGCTCCATCTGTTTAGCTCGAATGGGGCATAGGAATGTAATGGCATTTGGGTGATGAATGAGTATGGCTTGAGGGACTCCTGGACCACGAAAATTTTCTTTCACCAACCTACGTTGTCTCATTATTCATTAAACCCACTATGTTTCTCTTTAAGTATTGAGATAATGGAGGAAATGAAAAGTGAGGATGAGCTTACAAGTCCCATGAAAGAAAAAAAAGGGGAAGTTTGATAAATATTGGTGTGTTATAATATGATATTTTCTTAGAAAAATTATAGTTTGACTCCCTCAACTATAAGCGATTTACATTTTCATTCCTATTGTTTTAATGTGTTACAAATAAAACTATAGGGATGCAAAACTAGAAGGGGTGCAAAGTATTACAATTAAAACTATAGGATAGGGATGTCAACGGAACGGGACGGGGTGGGGTGGGTTTTTTCTTTCTCAATCCCGTCCTATGAATAAAAACCCTTTCCCAAACCCGTCCCATCCCCAACTTAAAATGGGACGAGGCGGGGCAGGGAGGGTTTTACCATCAAGTTTGTGAAAATAATTAAAATATTTTTTTAACTTCAATATATATATATATTTTTGAATGAATCCTAACCATAATCTCAACAATTTTGATTTCAATCTTGGATTATATATATACACACACACACACACACTAACATAGTGAAAAGAATAAAAAAATAGAAATAAAAAATATCTTAAAACACTAAATATTGTGAATAAATGAAAATATAAATAAATTATATAGATATTTGGGGTGGAGTGGGGCGGAAAGACCATATCTCATTCCCGTCCCAAACCTTATAGAGTGTTTTTTTTCCAAACCTTATTGGATTTTCAAATCTTCTTCCCAAACCCTTCCAATTAGGGGCGGGGCGGAGCGGGTTACCCTTTTAACCTGTCTGGACATCCTTACTATAGGAGTGCAAAATGTAAATCGTGTGATAGTTGAGAGGATCAAACTGTAATTTTTTCTATTTTCTTTTGCTGTTATTCTAAATATAAGTTACAAGTTATTATGAAATTGGGAATGTCATTCTAGTCCTATATTTGTGCAAGGAACCGACAAACAATATATATATATATATATATATATATATAAATTCATGACCATCATTAATACAGGCATTGATTGAGAAATGCAGTTTCTTAACAACAAATCAAAATCAAAACATCTAACAACCATTATCCATCATACAAATCATATATAGAAAAAAATTTATGACCATCATTGATACAGGCATTGATTGAGAAATGCAGTTTCCTAACAACAAAATCAAAATCAAACCATCTAACAACCATTATCCATCATACAAATCATATATATATATAGAGAGAGAGAGTGAGAGGGAGAGAGAGAGAGATATGATCCATTAAGGTCCGGACCTTAAGCTTAATTTAAGGTCTAATTTTCATTGGGATTGGTATTTTGAAAAACGGACTATTGGATTAGATAATCTTCTAATGTATGTCATGTTTGCCAAAATCACAGTTATCCAACGGTCGGTTTTCAAGATACAGACTGTTAAACAGTTGTTACAGCATCCAATAGTAAATACTGTTAGAGTGTTTCACGGACTGTATTTTGAAAACCGATTATTGGATCACTGTAATTTTTGACAGGTATAACATACATAAGAAGATTATCTAATCCAACGGCTGTTTTTTCAAAATACCATCCGTTGTGTGTGAAATGGAGAGTGGACCCCAAATTAATTTAAGGTCCGGACCTTAATGGATCAAGTTTGTATATATATATATATATATATATATATATATAAACAAAGAGTATAAAATAGACATCATTGCCTTAATTGACTCAAATGTTGATTTTAATTGTGTTCATGAAGGATTAATTCCTACTAAATACTTTGAGAAAACAAAAGATCAATTAAGAACTGCTAATGGTTCAAGACTGCAAATTGAATACAAATTAATAAATGCTCATGTTTGCAATAATGGAATCTATATCCAGAATACATTCATACTTGTTAAAGATTTAGGACAAAGTGTTATCCTAGGAACACCTTTTCTAAATTTGATTCAACCTTTTAAAGTCGATGAACAAGGAATAATAGCAAACATAAAGGCTACAGAATTGAATTTTCAATTCATTAATCCTCCACAAGATAAAAATATAAATATGTTAAAAGACATTGCTATATTTCCAAAAATAAACATGATCCAAAGAAAGGAGAATATATATATATATATATATATATATATATATATATATATATATATGTAGGTATGATACTATAAGGTCGGCCTTACGCAACTTTGCGTAAGGTCGACTTCATATGGCCAATTTTATATGACAGTTCGTAAAATTGACCGTTGGATTAGATGACCCTCCTCTGTATGTCATGCCTGCAAAAAATCACAGTGATCTAACGGTTGGTTTTTGAAATATGTCATTATGAAAATATGCAACTTATTTGTTCTTCAAAATATCACCATTTTTTTAATTGTAGTATTTAAAAAACCATCCGTTGGATCACTGTGATTTTTTGCATGCATGACATACAGAGGAGGGGCATCTAATCCAACGGTCAGTTTTACAAACCGTCATCTAAAATTGGCCATTTGGAGCCAACCTTACGCAACTTTGCGTTAGGCCGGCCTTATAGTATCATCCCCCTCTCTCTCTCTATATATATATGATTTGTATGATGGATAATGGTTGTTAGATGTTTGGATTTTGATTTGTTGTTAGGAAACTGCATTTCTCAATCAATGCCTGTATCAATGATGGTCATAAATTTTTTTCTAAACATTACTATGTCTTTTTTTTTTTTTCGATAAGTCAACATTCACTATGTCACCAGTTAATTGCCAACAAACCATTCAAATGATAACCAAGTGTTCGACAAAATTACTCAACTACAGAAAAAGGAGAAAATCTTTTCCGTAGACATTGAAGCAGATTATACCCTAGTCTCTTACATGATGCTAAGATTTTTAGCACTTTTACCAATTCTGAAATTCGGATTTTTGTGGTGTAATTTGTAGTTTTGTTGAGTTTGCATTACTGGATAGTGCTTGAACTTCACATATTTCTGGTCTAATTGTGTCAATTAAAACCCAGTTTCACTATTCTTCCACATGGGCGGGCTTCATGGAGTATGAGCTTTGCAAGGAGAATGGAAGGTGTCGTATTAACAAGCAGAAAATCCTTGAGAGAGTAATGTATCCTAAGCAAGATGAAAATGTTGTACTTTGAGGTTTGTAAGTTGTTGTCATATATGGCCATGAAGTATAACATGTTTTGCCTTTTTCTATTGATACTACTTTTCGTTGTTCTCTAATATCTTCACAATCAGAATGCATTCTTGTTAGTCTCTTCATGTAATAGGCGGGGTTTGACCATTCAATAACTGTTGTATTTGGTGTTCTAGGATGGAAAATTATAGTTTGATCCTTGTATTATCAGGGAAAAACACTTTGTACTCCTATGGTTTCGATTGTGACACATTGAACCGTCTCACATAACTCT
>JAESVK010000888.1:478685-495927 GCA_017140935.1 Hamamelis virginiana | reverse complement strand
TACTAATGGCAATATAAATATGAAAGAATTTAAGCTCAAATAAACAAAGATGGCCTATGATCCTTTCCCATGATTCACAAATGTTTAAATAATGCGCAACAAACTATCCATCATGCGAATGCTAAAATGAAGAAAAAATGAAAAGGAAAGAAAAAGGAGATGAAATTAGAATTTTTATATGAAGACAAAAGATGGAGAATGAAACAAGAACGAACAATATTTAAGCAAGGCATTCTTTGGCTCGGAAATTATCATGCATAACTCGTGCATGTGCAATTCAGAAATTCATCCACACATATGTATAAGCTCAAAACAAAGCATAACTAAGAGATTTGTAGATTAATAAAAGCATACACATATTGAAACGAGTTCAAAAATCATTAAATGCTTAAGGGAAATAACTAAAATTTCAAGAATTTCCAATTTTATTCCTCCCCCCCCAACTTAATTCGTGCATTGTCCTCAATGTATGTATATCAGAATAAAGCACAACAGACAATATGTAAAAGAGAAAGGAAGAAATCAAATCAGAAACTCAAACCAAAATTGTTCCTTCTCCTTTGGTCTCCTTCCAAAAATTAGTTTCCGTTTTACAATTTTAGCCGGTAAAAGTTTCAATCGACAAAACAGAAACTTAGTCAAGGAATTTGATTGAAGAGTAGGAAGCATTAAGGACAATAACTTACCTTTAGGCCTCCAAGGTATGATGCCTAAGAAGAGTATGGACTCAAAAAGTTTATTAGTCGTTGAAATAGCAAGGTCCACACAAATATTATCAAATTGAGGCGGGCATACATCAAATAAATCAAAGCATGAAGTATATGGTAATGCCTCTTCAACCTCTTTTCCTAATTTCCCGACACTTTCGGGCTCACTAACCTCTTGCATTTTTCTCTCACTAGGAGGCTCCTCTTGCCCTATAAGTTCTACCACCTCGGGGACTTTACTCTCAACTCCCATCTCAACTTCACTAGACTCCTCCCCATGACAACTAAGAATTGCCGCAATTTGCCCCACTTGTTGCTCTAATTTAGCTATGGACTGAGAATGAGAATGAAGAAGTTGATTATCAGCCTCTATGTTCTTTAAAGCATTGAGAACCTTGTCCTCAAAGTCGGAACTCCTTTGGGGTTGCTCTAGTTGGGGTTGAGTGACACTTTGGTACTGAGATTGGAGATGGGGAGTCATATAGGATTGATCACTATTGGAATCTTCCCAAAAATTTGTTTCCCTAAATGGTTGGTAAAACTGATTGCTTGACCCTTGAAAGGGTTGAGACCACCACAAGTTAGGGTGACTCTCCCAATCCGAATTGAAAGAATTAAAATAAGGGTCATTCCAAGAATTAGAGAACCCTTGGGTTGCATTCATAGGTGATTGTGGGATGCATATTTTGAAAAACTCACTGTTGGATTAGATATTAGATACTATTCACATCTATTTCAGGCATGCCAAAAATCACAGTGATCCAATAGTCGGTTTCTCAAATATGTCTTAAATTTTGTATTAACTTCTCTATAATGCTTGATTTTCCAGTTGTATGGTTTTAGTTGCTGCACACTTAACTTCTTCACTACATAACTACAGGTTATTTTCTTCATGTAAACTGCTTGGTTGGATTTTAATTTATTTATTACAGAATTAGAATTCTTCCCCAGCTGTCATTCGAAGCTTATAAATGCTAATATGATATTTAATGTAATGGTTTTTTCATGAAGGCCGATATTTATTTATTTTGTTTGTTTGTTTTATTCCCTCCTCCTCCTTTCCTTCCTTTTTTTTTTTTTTTTTGGGTTAGTGTCAACTTTCAAGCACTGTATTATGTTCATGTGACCTCCCATGATTATACTGGTCTACTCATTTTGCCTAAACTTCGATTTGCAGCTTTGCATATTCTCATAGGAATGTTTTTGGAAGAAATCAAAAACTTAATATTTCATTAGAGAGGGGACAAATTGACTCAATATTTCGCATAAACTACACAGACCCATGGATTGAAGGAGATGATAAACGAACATCGAGATCAATCATGATTCAGGTAGTCTTAGATTTTCTTCTGTTCAACCAACATGATTTTCTTAATGATGGGTAGTTAGTTATTAGTAAAAATTGCTTTGTTTTTTGGAGTAGAATTCAAGAACTCCTGGAACGCTCGTTCATGGGAATCAACCTGAACATAACCTGACCATTGGTCGGGTCACAGCTGGTATTGAATTCAGTCGACCATTTAGGCCGAAGTGGAGTGGAACTGCAGGACTTATTTTTCAGGTATTCTACTAAACTCATCAGTTTTCTTGCCTAGTTTATATGCCTTCTAGGATCCTTCAGTTCCCCCTGGGCCCTACAGGGCATGGGTTGAATTGGCATCCTGATAGAGTGAAAATTTTATTAAAAACCATTCACGAGAATGATATGTTGATTGTCTCCCCCTTTCTTTTCATCTTTACCATGATGGTCTATTATCTGCTTGTTGGAGTAGGTCATGTTGGTTGGTTGGCCAGTGCTTCATAAAATGACACAGTGATACTTGTACATTTCTATATTGGACGAGTCTTGCAATTCTTTTGTTGTCTATGGGAAGCTAGTTGTAAAAAAGATTGTTCTTTTAACCATAAATTTCAGCTCTGTTTCTATATCTGCTTTATATTATCTGTTCTCATTTATTGATCCCCAATATATCAGCATGCTGGAGCTCGTGATGACCAAGGGAATCCTGTAATAAAGGATTTTTACAGCAGCCCTCTGACTGCAAGGTATCTCTCCGAAGGCTGATAATACGGAACTTCTGCTAAATGTTATTTTCTAATTAATTATACTGGTATGGTCAAATACACTTGCTTCTGATTTTCCATTTTTTGTTTTCCCAACTTATTGTGCAGTGGCAATCCACATGATGACATGTTACTTGCTAAACTTGAGAGTGTCTACACTGGTTCGGGTGATCATGGTTCTTCAATGGTTTGTTGTTTATAATCTGTGTACAGTTTTGCTGATCAATGTATCTGTGGATTCTCATCCCTGTCATCTTTGCAGTTTGTTTTCAACATGGAACAGGGACTTCCTGTTTTCCCTGAGTGGTTGTTTTTCAACAGAGTAAATGCGCGTGCCAGGAAGGGTGTAGAAATTGGTCCTGCCTGCCTTCTCTTAAGGTATAGTGCCCTTTTTGCATGTTTCTTTTGTAGAAGTAATCTGTCATGAAATCAAAAGGGATGAAATACTGCTTTTTGTTGTTGTTCATATTTAAGGTTGAAGCAAAGAAAATGCTGTTCTGTTTCAGTTTGCTGACTTGATTTGTTTTTCATTGCTGCGTAGTTTGTCTGGTGGTCATGTGGTGGGTAATTTCTCTCCTCATGAAGCATTTGCCATTGGTGGAACAAACAGTGTGAGAGGTTATGAGGAAGGTGCAGTGGGCTCTGGTCGATCATATGTGGTTGGCTCTGGAGAAATTTCTTTCCCCCTGGTAGGTTGTCACAGTGCAAATTTTTGTCTACATATTTTGTGTTTTGATGGATTATATTTCAGGTTCATTTGGCTCCGAATCTTTTTTAATTTCCTTGCTAAGTGAAGAGTTTATTTTGAAGCTTTCACTTTTGTCCTCGATGTTCTGTAGTTTGGTTGCTATTGCTTTCATGCTTCAAGGTATTGGTTGTGATTGCTTCCATGGTTCGAAGAATTGGTTGTGGACATTGTTGTGTTCAACTCAGTTGTGGTGATAAGAATTGGGATTTAGTGAGATGTAAAGATATCTATCAAAGAATGTTTAAAAAATATAAAAAATCATAAAAAAAAATAAAAAAAGAAAGGAAAATTACATGGGAGCCATAAAATAAAATAAACAAATAGCGTAGAATATATGATCCAAATATTATGTATGTTTATATGTACTTATAATTTTTTTATTCGTTTCTAATATGATTTTGTATTTGTAATTTTCATTTGGGAATAGAGGGTATGATCTGTGAAGCGATGTCCCACATCGCCTAAGTATGAAAGTAATGTGCTGTAACATGGTCTTGAGCTAGCTTTTGGGGTTGAGTTCTTCCCAAGACCTTGTAACATGGTATCAGTGTTGGCATACCTAGGGATGGGTAGGGTGCGTGTCCCTAGCTTGCACGCTGCAGGTGCTGCCGAGTGAGCACGCTGCGCGTAAGGGAGGGCGTGAAGTGAATTCCCACATCGCCTAAGTATGAAAGTAATGTACTCTATATAAGTGTGAGGGCACCCTCACCTCTTGAGTTAGCTTTTGGGGTTGAGTTCTACCTAAGACCGTGTAACCTTAATATAGTTGAATAAAAGTAGTAAAATAGTTGGTGTAATTTAGATAAACAAAAAATATGTAAATTATACCTTCTTGAAAAAGGTATAGTTATTAATTAAAGATACAAAATAGTTTTTAGTACAATTGGTAAAATTGTTGGACGGTTTTCCTCCTCCTCCTCCTCCTCTCTCTCTCTCTCTCTCTCTCGCATATCTAAGTTGAGGCTAAGATAAATTTAACTTGCCAAGCCAAGACGACACTATCTAGGCTGAGATCTTGCCCACTTGATGGAAATTTAGATATTCCTTGTATAATCTTGATTAATACGAATATCACAGATCAGTCCCTACTGCTTGACAGCTTGAGTCAACTCAATATCGAACAAGAAAATGATAGCTTGGGGGGAGGGGGGTTTTAATAGAAGAGTCTTTTGAATTTAAAATTTAGTAATACTTATTAAACTTTTTGCTTGGGAAGTCTCGACAATTGTCGAAAATCTGGTGCACTTCCATAAACTTTTGGATTTTTTACCTTGGTAATTGTTTTTGCTTTTGTTTGTTCTAAGTTTTTGTTGTATATTGAGTGTGTACAAGGGCTATTTTTCGCCCATCATTTATATATAAATTGAGTACTTTTGTTGAAATACTTTTGTTCTAAGTTTTTGTTAGTGTACTTTTTGTTGTATTCTTTTTTCCAGTCTTTTCCATATCAAATAGTTTTACATATAACTTGTAGTGGATTTTTCCATATCTGCTTTAGGTCTGAATGTGAACACATGTAGCAGCTCAATCCTCCTTAGGTGTACTGAATTTACTGTGCATTGTTGAAGTTGTGTCCAGTTATGACATGTCAAACTGGAAATAGTGTGAGGAGTGGGAAGAGTATTAGTAAGTGTGAAAAAGACCAAGTTAATTATGTAAACGGGCATGTTCGGTGAAGTAAAACAGCACCAATGAGGAGTGTGGTTATTTAGATTGAACACTCCTAAGGGAGCAAGTGGCGTGTCTAAAGGTTGTGGATTGAGTGGTGTGAATTGTTTGAGAACAAGATCCGTCTCTAGATAGATTAGTGTCATAAAAGACAACTTGTGGTTGATCCCCCACCCTCTATCTTCTCTGGGTAATTTAAAATTGAATAGAAACTATTTACTCACTGTTCATTAACTCTTTTTTGCAGTTTGGGCCAGTAGAAGGGGCTATTTTTTCTGACTATGGAACTGATCTTGGATCAGGCCCGTCTGTGCCTGGTAGGTCTTCTTTCTTTGTTAAATGTACTGTATCCTTTTTTTTTTTTAAAGAAAAATTTTCATGGTAGGAGTAATTTCATGGTGCAACTTTGTGGTTGGGCAGTCCCATTTATCATTTAATGCTTGGGCAATCTAACATAGCTTTTATATATTCTGTACCAGGTGATCCTGCTGGGGCAAGGCTAAAACCTGGAAGTGGATATGGATATGGGTTGGGGATCCGTGTGGACTCTCCTTTAGGGCCTCTTCGGCTTGAATATGCATTTAATGACAAGCAGGCAAAGAGGTTTCACTTTGGGGTTGGTCACCGGAACTAAGACAGGTCCTTCTTGCATCTTCAGTAATCCTTGTTTGATACTATTTGTTATTCTTCTTTTCCATAATCTTTTTACAATGTTTTAGTGTACAGACCTACTGCTGATAGTGGACAGTTTTTTGTTTGTATCATCATTTTGAGCTTCTCTATGCAGTTCAGCTTCAATAAAATTAATAAATTCTTGCTCGCCCAAGTAAGACTATCTTAATTTCATGCCTAATATTATCTTTAAACGTTTATCCTTTCAATTTTCGTGATTTTTTTTTTTGTTTTTTTGTTTTTTTTTTTTTTTGGGAGGGGGGGTTTTGTTGGGTGTGGACTTGGAAGTGGGCATGTGTGTTTAAGGGATATTTACCCATCTTGCTGAATTCTTGAAAAAGCAAGAAAGAAAGCATTTTCTAATTCAATCAAAATTTGTTAAATTTATTAGACAAAAAAGTTGGATTGAATAATTCGGAAGATTAGAATTCACCTCTTTGGTAGAACTAATGATACTTTACTAAAGAGATCTTTCCATTGTTCTTTAAAATTGAATTTATGAGATTAAATCATATGATTCATATCTCATTGAATTTTGTTAAAGTATTATTTTTGTAGAAGATAAGGAGTAAGGACATTCTGAGACTCATGTTCTAGCTTCATGAATTATAAATATAGAGTTTAGAAGTCATTGAAAGGGGAGTTGTCATTATAATTATTTTTCAACTCATAATGGTAGAGCATTTGTGGACATCATTGCTACTATCAATATCATTACTTGTTATATTATAAAAGGATAAATTAGAAAGCACCTTTGATGTTGGGATCATGTTTCACTTTAGTCCTTATATTATAAAATACGTCAAAATCAAAACGAAGGATTGTCATTAGATCTATATTGAGAAGAGTATAAGAGCTAAGGTTTAGATGAGGAAGGAATCCAGGAGATAGTTTACGATCATATAGAAGTATTTACGTAAAAATAAAAAAAAAACTAGTAATTGATCCAAACAAACCTTTAAAATAAGGAAAAATTGTCCCAAAATATGAGTTTAGGGGTTTATACCATTAGATCTAGTTTTATATCATGAGATTTTTAAATTTTATTATCTATTTATTACGCTAAAAATATTATTGTACCTCGTGTACTAAAAGATTTATATGTTAGGAATTCATGGATATATAATGTATAAAATAATAGACGTTTGTGATTTAATAATAGTATTTTGTTTTCTAAGAACGAACGGTAAGGAATTGAATGCTCTCAACACCTGAAATGAGGGGGTTTAATTGAAGTTGTGCACATATAGAAATAAAATGAAAGATATTTATATTCAATTATGCTATTATAAGGTGCATTACTACACTTTACTTAACTTTGCATAAGGTGATTCGTTATTAGATTAGATGAACTGTTTATAAATTTTATTAAAGATTAAAAATCACAGTTGGATCACCTTATAATAATAGCATGACTGTATTTTTATTATTTATATTTATATTTAGGGGGTAGGGTTTAACTGTTAAAGTTTACTGCTTAATGCTTAATGATGATGATTTTAATTTTTTTTATTTTGGAAAAGAAGTAAATGAGATGATAGAAGATGGCAAAAGGTTTGGTTGAGGGTTACAGTCAGGAGCATGTGAGGTCCGGAGGTCCCATAGAGATGTAAATAATGGCACGGCTCGTAGGGTTCTGACACAAACCCTGGAGGGAGCGGAGGGTTATAAAATCTTCTCCTCCTTTTGAGTGTAGTCAGAAAGGGCAAGACGACAATTACCCGAATCAATTGGGAAGCAAGTAAAAACTTTTGATTTCAAGTGTTACGTTATGTCTTTATTCATCTCTAACTGTACCTTTAGCTTCCCTATCAATCATTATCATTATCATTATCATTTTTTTTCATATGGTAGAAAAAAGTTTAGGTGCAGGGAAGCTATGGATTAGGTCACCTATGTCTTACAAGCAAAGTATACTTCGATTCTTTCTGTTGGTATCAATAATTATCATTGCCACTGCTCCCCTCATCTTCCCTCCATTAAAATGAGAGAGCCAACTCATTCATCTCCTTTGCCAAATGGATTGTTATTTGACCCAACACTGTATTATCTTTTTTTTTTTTTTTTTTTTAAAAAGATACAATGGATTTTAAAATGAAAAATAGGAATAATCACAAAATTTTTAAAAACTAAAAAATAGAGTTAAGTCCTAAATGTTTAAAAAGATTTAAGTCATGTCTAGTTGGCATATCACAAATTAATTACATTGATGCAAAACTAAATTTAAATTTTTTTGTTTTGTTTTTTTTTTTTTTAAAGTAAATGATTGGAAGGGTTATAGGTTTCATTTTTAACTTTAATTTTCAAGTTAATGGTAGAATTTTAATAACTATAAAGTTGGAAAATTTGTAGGCCTTGTAGCGGTAGTATTATCTCTTCTTTCGCCAGAAAATAATTTTAGGAATTTCGAACTCAAATTAGTGATTGAAAGAGAAAAAAAGAAAAGAAGTTCGAATAGGAAATTTTTTTAAAATATTTTATTGATATAAAATTGTCATTTACATTTTTCTAATGACGATGATCTCATGAATTGAGGCTTTTTTAATTGATGAGATGATTCAATACCCATAAGTGCTTAGCGGACTTAAATAAGATCATTACTTTATATATATATATATATATATATATATATATATATATATATATATATTTATCATTTAATTGAATTTACTTGAAAAAAATGTATAACTTATTTATTTTTTTGGATAACCTCATATATAACATAATTTTTTTTTTTTTTTGTATTAAAAAAAATCAACTATATTTTTTGTATTAAAAAAATCAACGTTTCTATTTTGCAAAATTTTATTAAAATCAAATAATTAAATAATTAAAATAATAGGATCTAGTCATGACCTACAAATGCACGGACAAGGATGCTCTATTTAAGTTTTTTGGTGCTTTGGTGATGTGTCATGATTTGGATCTTCTGTACATCAATTAAGTGAAAAAAAAGAGTATACAGATCATGACACATCACCCAAACATACTTAAGTTCAAGCAAAAAATCTAGACTTATGAATACACACGGTATGCTGATTGGTCATTATCGGATCATAGGGTTGTAATCATTTTATTGATGTTTGAACTTATGACGTCATATTGAGAAAAACAGCTGATCAAGTGGTTAAGTATTAATACACCACACTCCTTCAAAATCCTGCCTTGAAGGAGAAATAAAAATAAATTATTTTTATTTAACAAAAAAATAAATTATTTAGTGCGTGGTGAATACTTTCACTTAATGACATACATAGCATGATTTGAGATAGACTGACTTGAAGTGATATTCTTACAAGGACTTCTTATGTGAGGACTTTGCTTTTTATTCAATGCAAGATGAGAATTATGGAAAATCGATCATTGGATTAGATATTCTTCCAATGTATGCCATACATGCAAAAAAATCACAGTGACCTAACAGCCGATTTTTTAAATATAGACGGTAAAAAACTATGACAAGAAAGAATGTAAAAAATTATAACCATTAGATATTGTCATAGTTTTTTACATTCTATAATTTAGACTGTCATATTTCAATGATATTGGCATGCATGTCATACATAGAAAGAATATTCAATCTAACAGCCGATTTTTTAAAATATCTATCCTAAAAAGTCAGGTCCTCACATAAGAGTTTACTGGTGTTCAATCTTTTTTTTTTTTTTTGTTTAATTTGTGCATAGATATGGGTCCATATTTTTTGTTGCCACTATATTCTATCAGCTGTCAGCCAATGTGACTTGAATCACTCAAAAATCAAGGTCCATATTATCCTGGTGCCAACCTACGTAATCAGGAGAGGAACCACACACTTGGCGAGGGGGGCATGGCACCCCTTAGGCCCTAGCTTTTGAGAATAGGTAATAATATGTACTATATAGCCTTGTCATATATGCATAGCATACATTATTAGCACACATGTCTTGCGCCAACCAAATTTTGTCAAAGTCCAAAAAGACAATTCTAATTTCCCACATAAAAAATTATTTATTAATTTATTTATTTTACCAAACAAGTAAGTCTTGATTTTTCTTTTTAAAATTTTTTCTTAAGATTGAATAGAAATTAATTTTATTTTTCATAAAAAAATTCAATCTTGAATCTTAATATAATTCAGACCCTTTTGAGGTGCCTAATTGGACTTTGGCCTTCTATATTCAAGAACTGTGAACCTATTGTGTGTGTTTCTTATCGTTTGACAGAAAAGAAAAATCTTCATATAATTTAATATTTTGGCCCCCTAATACAAAATTCCGGTTCTACTCAGTGGACGTAACGCTGGTTGATGGTAATTGTAGGTCTAGGTCTAACATCTTTCTTTCCTACATATAAGTTGTTCAAATAAAGAATCATAGAAATGGAAAAAAAGAAAAAACCCGTAAGTCAATGTTTAAAATGCAAAACATAGGATATTTATTTATTTATTTTTAACTTTATAATTGAGTAAGAAGTATAATTTGGACCATGTTATATAGCTAGGTTCGACTTAATTCGGACCACTTAATCAACAACAAGCTCATTAAAAACACACCAACCCTAGAGCAAAAGCAATCATATAAAGAAATGCAGAAGGAATTTGAGCACTAATCCTTGTGGGATTTTGCAATTAATGGAGTGGCAGAAATGTTTGTAAATCTCACAACAAGAAGGAAACAAGGAGCCTTAAAGAACTCATCCAACACTCTTTTCTTGTACGTCGTGAAACGTTGAAGCCTTAGAAGGACAGGTTTGGTGTATCATTTTACTTTCTTACTCTGGATTTTACTTTTAAGATTATTTTGGTATTGGTTTGGACACCCCTTATGAAATGTCAATGCACCGTACCCACAAAACTTTTTTTTTTTCCCAATCGATATACGTTAATAAAATTAGTGATTAGTTGTTAATGGAAAAGAAAAATAACAAATGGGTCAATACTCATCCATAAGAAATAGAACTCGAAACATCATCCCAATGCTACAAGTTTAAGTTTAAGCCATTCCCCTGGCCTATTTGCGGAGTGCTAATTAAGACAAGTACGTATTTGTAGAGAACATGGGGCAAAATCTAGCTCCAAATTATGCATAAAGATGGAGTCAGCTAATACAATGACCATGGTAGTGGGGTTAGGTTGCCTAACATCTTAACCCAATTAAGTTCAATTTTGAGGGACCGGCCCCAACCGCACATGAAGTCTAGAGATCGATTTTTAAGTTCAATCCCAATCACACATGCTGACATGCATGAAGTACCCCCATTTGAATTTATAATGCTAACTACTCAGTACAAAACTTAATAGTCAAGCATATGCTTTTTTTTTTGAATTAATGAAAAATTTTCCAAATCTCTTTAATTTCTTTACCTAAATGGAAATATGAATTAACCCCTTTTAAGGGCTAAGCAATTGTAGTAGTTATAAAATGATTACACACCATAGGACACAATATTAATTAATGCTTATGTTAATTTCCTTTCATTTTGTGGGACACGTGCAAGATCTTTAAGAAGCTACTATCAAATCCCTCATTAATGACTTAATATTACACTTTAAGATCAGCAAATTATATCAGTGCGGACTTAATTTTCTTAGGTAAATTGTGACTCATTTTTATATCTTTTTTCTATTTATTTCATTTGATGTGATAATTAAAGTAGTACTATATAAGAATAGACATGATATCATCTTAGCATAAATGATCTGGTCAGCATATGCTTACGTAAGTTTATGTAAGCATAAAACTAATAGATAATTGTGGGATGCATGTTAATTTTAAAAAACTGATCGTTGGATTAGATATTATATATACTTATATCTGTCATGCATGCCAAAAATAATAGTAATTCAATAGTTAATTTATCAGAAATGTGACTAAGGAAAGCTGTGATAGTTTTCAGCAGTTATAGTTTTTCCGGTTTATATTTTGAGATGTTTACTTTGGATCATTATAATTTTTAGCAAGCATGACATCTACAAAAATAATATCTAATCTAATGATAAGTCTTCAAAATACCGTATTTTACAATTATCTATTAGCTTCGTACTTATATGAAGATCATGACTGATCATATTAATTAATGCACATTATACAAAAACATATGCTTAAGTGATGTGATAATAGTACGAAAATTCTATGACAATTATCATATCAACTAATGAATGAATGATCCCTCACATCAGATAAGAAAATGAAAGGGAGGAATGCTTTTTTATTTTGGGTAGCTAATTAAAACTAGAATGAATGAATAATGGAGTGTAATGTCAAACTAATTATTCCTTTTTCTTTTTCTTTCGTCCTTGGGCAAGCAGAGGAGAGGGCCACAGTCCACAGGAGAGTGTGAAGTTTGACTTGATCTTAGGTGGGTCCAATGTTTTGTCCAGAACGATGATGGGACAATCAGATGGACATGCATGGGAAACGTTCGTACCCGACTGCGTTTAATTTGTTTGTGTGGGTGTGGGTGTAGGTGTAGGTGTGGGCATGGACTCTTGGGTTCCCCAG
Organism: Hamamelis virginiana; assembly: GCA_017140935.1. Taxonomy (NCBI): domain Eukaryota; kingdom Viridiplantae; phylum Streptophyta; class Magnoliopsida; order Saxifragales; family Hamamelidaceae; genus Hamamelis; species Hamamelis virginiana. The sequence goes on along the minus strand of JAESVK010000888.1, from coordinate 483,586 downwards.
AAATATGGGATATTTCGAAACTGTTGGATATGACTTGATGCATGTGTTCTCTTTCTCATACAAATGCATGCAAGGTAAAGGTTCACCCCATTTTACCAATTTTGATTTTACTTTTCCTTTCATCAACACTCTTGCATTAATGCAAACAAGATAGGCATATCTCTCTCTCTCTCTCTCTCTCTCTCTCTCTCTCTCTCTCTCTCTCAACAATAACCAACTTCATAGGTAGACTTTACACAACCATAATGATTGATTGAAGGTTCCCTCCATTGATGTTTAAACTGGCCAATTTTTAAATTTTGCTTCTTTAATTTGATGCATGTTCTTATTCTTATTTGTATAGTTATTTGATTTCTTCAATGGATCAAATTATATATGAATGAATACAGGGGCGGAGCTAGGATTTTGCTCTTGAAGGTGCCAAAATTTAAAAATAAAATTTTTAAAAGTTAGGCATCGAAAGTATATTAAGATTTAAGACTTTTTTTAGAAAAATAAAAATAGTATTTTTTTTTTGGTGCAATAAAAATTAATAACTATTTAAGTTAAATAAAATATAGACAAAATATATTATGTATAGAAATGTTTTAAATTTTAAGATTGGATGTGGGGGGTGCCATTTTATTTTTTAAGACATACTATATACAAAAATATTACAATTTTTACAATAATGTATAAATAATATAAAAGTATTTTCAAAAGCCAAGGGGTGCCATGGGCAATATGTGGCTCCACCACTAAATGTATATATATCCATGACCCACAAGGCCAGCTCAGATGAACAAGGGTTGCTATTCCAACCTAAAGGTCACGGGTTCGAGTTTTGGGGCTAGCTTTTCGGGTGCTTAGTACTTTAAGGTTGATAGGACATGCCTCCAGTGAAGGGTAACCAATTCTTCGATCTGGGTGTGAACATGAATCCCGACCACTGTACAAGCCCGCGACTTAACTGGTATGTGTGTTGAAAGACAGGTACACACATCCGGGATTTGCCTCTAATTCTACTATGATCAATTCCTCGAGCTAACGGCAACGACTTCGATGGATAGAGGATAGATTGGGGATTCATCATCGTTTTCCAAAAAAAAAAACGGAAGAATATATATCCATATATCATCATCTTTTACATACGGATATATACAAAATTCCGTATTTTGAGATTCATAACATTGCTTTTAATAAAAAATAAAGGCAAATCTCATCATAGTCAAGAGTCCTCGCAAAATGGGCCAAAGATGGACATGAACAAGCTTTTAGGCAAGAAAGTGGACAAGCTAAAACTTTAGTTTGAATTTTCACCGACATTAAGGGTGCTTTCGATCTAAAAGTTTTTGAACATGCACACTTTTCTTTTTATTTTTTTATTTATTTTTTATTTTTTGGCTTTTTGCCGACAACCAATTAAAAGTGGCCACCTGCATGTTTTGGCCAAAATAAAAATAAAAATTAAACCACCCCTTAGTACAGTTGAAAAAAGTACGTATAATATAATTGTCCACCAAGTCAGATATTATATATATATATGTGTGTGTGTGTATGGGGTGTACGTACAGTGTTACTACTGAGTGTTATGATCAATCACTAGAAGTGGCAGGGCCATGATTAATTAATACGGTGGTTGCAATCTGGAAAGACAGTCTTCAGTCATTTTCTCAGTCATTTTCTCAGGCACCATTTGCTGTAAAATTCATTGAATGCTTCAGCTCTAGCAGGTGATCAACTTCTTAAAAGTTAGAACCAAAAAGCCTAATTCGTAGGGTACAAATCGTTCTTCTGCTTCCAATTACATCAAAATGCCCCATTCCACACATTGTCACAATCCCAGGATATATTTATATATTATAGTGGGACCCATAAAAATTTCTATGTATATGGAGCAATAGAGTGAGCATATGCTTGTATAAGCTTATGCTAAACATGAAGATTATAGATAATTGTTGGGTACATATTTTGAAAAATTATCCGTTGAATTAGATAATGTACTTGTACATATCGTGTATGCCAAAAATCACAGTGTGATCCAATAGTTGGTTTCTAAAAAATGTCATTGAGAAAAGTTAATATAATTTTTAATTGTCATAAATTTTTTATAACTATATTTTGAAATTCTGACATTTGATCATTCCCATTTTTGCCATGCATAACATTCATAAGTACAATATCTAATCCAATGTTTAATTTTTTAAAATATATATTGCATAATTATGCACGGCCTTCATGCTGACATAGCTTATGTAAGCATATACTAACTAGATCCGACCGAGCATGTGTGAACATAAAGAAGCTAGGATCTAGGTAGGTACTAGTAATAGGTGTACCAAAACGTGGTTATGTGGGTAACTATGCTAAATAGTAATAGTCAGTGGTTCCACCAAGATGTTTCTCTATGTATTAATTATGATATATGTACTTTGTGCTCCTAATATTTCACCCCACTTGTTTTATTCGCTTCTCTCCTCTGGGACTATGAAAATTCCAAAGAACAAAATTCATTACCGTTTTGCCCCACCACTCAATTAAATAGTCTTTTATAATTTTATAAATTAATTAAGTTTGATAATTATATATTGGATGAAATGCAGGGTTAATGGATAAAATGCAGGGTTTGATACTTGATTTTAAAATGAAAACCAAGGACGACTAGCTAGTACAATACGTACCTATGGAACCTTATCATATAGATCATACATTTCTTTCATTCACTTGGATTATGATGGCTGTGTGTGTGTATGTGAGAGAGAGAGAGAGAGAGAGATAGATCTAAGGAAAATAAATCGATCAATGAATCTAAAAGCAACTGATATTGAATCATGATGCTTTGGATCAATCAGCTAGTTAAGTAAAATTTGTCAATGGAAAGAGACATCAATCCAAAACTAATTATTAGAAAATTAATCCGCTTGCTTTCTTCTATATATCAATCAACCATAAGAAAGAAAGAAAGAAAATATTTCACCTAACTTTGGCGGCCGGTTGTCTTAATAATTGGCATTATACTAGAGGCATGAAGTCTAAAACTGTTTTCATGCTAACACTGTAATATTTGATCATTAAATATTTGACCATGTATGATTAGGGGCATGGAGCATTTGATTAGATGAACTACTTCTAATTTTTATGTTCGTCAAAATTCATAATGGTTCCAACAGTCAATTTTTGAAAAATGTTACAGTGAAAAAATTGTGATTTTTTTTTTTGTTTTCTTGAATGTCACATGATAGGATTTTTTTAAAAAAAATTGACTGTTGGATCACTGTGATTTTTGACAAACATGAAATTCATAAGCAGTTCATCGAATCAAATGGTCAAGTTTTCAATGTATTTGATCCTATAAAGATCACCTTACGAAAAATTGCATAAAGTGTACCTTATAATAGAACTATAGAAACACTGTTTCTATATATATAGAAATGATCTTGTATGTTAGCTTATGTTTAAAGTAAGTATGAAACTAATAAATAATTAATGTGAAATACATATCTTAAAAAATTGACCGTTGGATTAGATACAATACTTATGCATGCTAAAATTCACGATAATCCAACCGTCAGTTTCTAAAAAATATCACTATTTATATTCGCAATGATTGGTAATTGAATATTAATTAGGATTAACTACACTTTACTACCTTAAATTTTAAGAGTTGTTTCAATTTGGTACACAAAAATTTAAATTATGCGATTTAGAACAAATTTTAAAAATAAGTTTTAATGTAGGACAAAACTAGACGGATGTCAATTTAATTTCATAAATGGATGTAGCATGTGAGACTCATGTGAGGGTTAAGTTGAATTATTTACAGATTCTAAGTGAATAAAAGACCCATTTTTCCGTTCAAATCGGCCATATACCCCTAATTTGAAACCCTAAATTGAAAATTGGAGAAAATCACGTGAGGGGTACATGGTTGGTTTGTTCGAAAAATGAGTCTTTTATTAATGTAGGATCCACCTATGATCCACGTTAGCTCTCATGCAAGTCTCACATGCCACATTCTTTAATAAAACTGATGTCAGTCCATTTTTGCCCTACATTGAAACTTATTTTTAAAAATTTATTCTAAATCGTGCAATTTGAAAATTTGTGAACCAAATTAAAACCACACTCAAAGTTTAAAAAAGTAAAATGTAGTTAACCATATTAATTTAGACATGTCTGCTGGAGTTCCAGTAGAGGTAAGCTGCATTGAAGCCAAGTGGGTGTCAGCTGATGAGCAACAAAGGCACACCAGAGAGAATAATAGAGGGGGTGACGATAGGAACAGTAACCTGATGTGCATGTTTGAGCTGCGAATTGAATCGAACAGTAATATATATCGATCTCAGCTGGAACTGAGCCAAGCCGACCAGGGCGCGCCCACCAAAGCAACTGCTGGAATGGATTGAAACTATTTGCTTCCCCCTAGATCCAAAAGTTATCAGAACGGAAGCTGCTGTTCATCCTTTGGATGTATTGTAGTTGTGGTACAATTTTTTTTAAAAAAAAACTCTCTCTCTCTCTCTCTCTCACACACACACATTTGACAGCCTTGTGTGGAATCGGATAATAGGGAGACAAGCTCCAACCCTAACTACTGACCTTGTCTTGGGTCGTTTTCCCTCATCACTTTTGTAATTATTAGTATTTTTATTTCTCTTCTTGAGTTGGTGGACTAATTTCATTTATTTCAAGTCCCAAGATTATCCCATTCTCTCTTCGATCTCTTCCACTATTCCCATTCTTCTCTCTCTCTCTCTTCCCTTTTGCTTTAGCATATTTTTCTCTCTTGTTTAGTCACACCTCGAGTGATTTCTTGTCTCAACTTTTTTACTCAATTGGTTTTACTTTATCAACCTTGATTTTGTTTATTTTCTTAACCCTTCACCCTTACACTTCTTTTAATTTGGTGATTTTGTTCAGTT
>JAESVK010000888.1:462627-478585 GCA_017140935.1 Hamamelis virginiana | reverse complement strand
TCTCTCTCTCTCTCTCTCTCTCTCTAATAACCTAGCCAATATCCACACAACTATTATCCTCTCTTACCTCTCATAATGACAGATCCCTACTCCAATTACTTCAATGGATGGTTCAACCTCAAGTTCTCTTCATCAACCTCTTCTTCCAACCCATCATCTCTCTATCCTCCATATGGTTACCACATCTACTCAACTAACATTAACAATAACACTACCTCTTTTACTACTCATCACTATCAATTCTCACCCCCATCTCCTCCTCTCAGAGAAGCCCTTCCACTTCTCAGTTTAAGCCCAACAAGACATGAAGATCAACAAGACTACTCCTCTTGCACTGCCATGGAAGTAGACAAGATTATTAATAAGGACAAAGAAGAGAGCTTTGTTTCTACTTCTGTTGATGATGATGAAAGTACTGTAGCTGTAGCTTTGCATTTAGGGCTCCCTAGTCCTAGTTCTTCAGCTGATCTGTTATCTAGGCTCTCCTCCCCTACAGAGATATTGACTGATCATAAGGAAGAAGAAGAAGTTACTGTTGCTGATGGGTATCCCACAAGTAGACTCAACAAGGGTCAATATTGGATCCCTACCCCTGCCCAGATTCTAATTGGTCCTACACAGTTCTCTTGTCCTCTCTGCTTCAAGACTTTCAACAGATACAACAACATGCAGGTTTTTTTTTTTTTTTTCATGAAATGATCCATGATTTGAAAAGCTTCCCTTTCCTTTCCTTTCCTCTCCTCACCATCTCTTCTTGGTTTTTTTTTTTTTTTTTTTTTTTTTTTTTTTTTTTTGCAGAAAAGAGAAAAAACCCATTCCTATCCTTTGCTTGTACACTTCTTTTCTTGCTTGAATTCAACCTTTCACTTTTATTCTAAGCTGGGGACTGATGGTAGGAGAGAGTGTATATGGGTCCTTAGGGTTTTCCTTTTTCTTTTTTAAATTTCCCTCACCTTAATTTATAATATTTTTTTCCTCTTATTTTTCTATCTTTTTCCTCTTTCTCTTTTTGCATGATTTGTGGGTTTTGGGATTTGAATAAAAAGAAGAATAAATCTAGGCCTTGTCCAACTGATACGTACCAAGATCAGTAAGTCTCTTTTATATATGTGATTGAACTACACAGGCAATATGCCTTTCGTACCTTGAAGTTTGTGTTCTACGTGGGTAAAACTGATGATCACCCAGTTTTTTCAGGGCTCATATGATCTTCATCAAAGACCAAAAACTTCTTAATTGGAACACTCAATCTGAAGTGCAAAACCCACCTCATACATGAAAAAACCCTACCCATAAACATTGCTTCTATCTGTGCATGAATTTAAGTACTCGATAATCTCAGTTTAGCCCCCTTTTAAGCAATATAAATATATTTCCTAGGTGATCACTTTGTCTTATTTCCTTTTTAATGTAGGGCTATATGGAATGTAGGAACATAATAATTAGCAACAAGAAATAAAAACACATGTGTTCCTTACCCTGTTTCTTCCTGCACGCTCATCTAATTACAAAATAATTCTTAATTTTGGAATTCTTAACAGACACTCAAAACCAAAGAGAAGTGCTTTTAATATCCACATTCATGCAGAGACCCCTACCCCTCTCTTCTAAAACATAATTTCCGTTTCTGTTCATAGTTTATAAGCTCTAATCCCCTTGATCCATCACTGTTTAATACAAAGGTGCTTTTTTTTTTTTCCGGGTCACAATGGAGTAGACTAATTGTTAATCCTTTTCCCTTACATCCTTACCACTGGCTACCCCCAATGGCTTGAAAAAGCGTGCTTTTCCAAATTCAGTGCAAATACATCTAGCTGAATCTTGTTGCATAAGTGCTTCTTTGATTCATTGGATACTCATTATTTTCTCTCTTGGAGGCAGTTGCTATGAGTATTTTTTTTTTGTTACTAGAGGCACTTGATATGTTATTGCTCTGGTCTCATCTGCAATGTGTATATATATATATATATATATATATATGTAGTATTATGAAGATTTAAGGATCTCATTATCAATTTTATCGTTAGTCTACCCCCATTCCCATTGGGAGCTATGGGATAGGAATTTTGGAAAACCAATTTTCTTTTGCATGTCATATCTGAAAAAAATTATAATGATCTAATAATATATTTTTAAAATACAGACTTGAAAAACTATGATAGTATCCATCATTGTCGCATGCTATCATAGTTGTTTAATAGTTTGTATTTTGAGAATTAATCGTTAGATCACTGCGATTTTAAACAGACATGACATGTATAGAAAAATTATCTACCAACAGTTGGTTTTTCCAAATATCTATCTCAGTAAAAGTGGATTAACGATTAGATAGTTTTTCCAAATATCTATCTCAGGGAAAGTAGATTAACAATAAGATAGGTTATAAGGACTTTGTTATAAGATTGAGACTTGTATATGTTAACATTATTTCAGCTATACATATGTGGGGGTGTACATATATAACTGGGTATTGCTTAAAAATACTGTAGATGCATATGTGGGGGCATGGATCTCAGTATAGAAAAGGGCCAGAGTCTCTGAGGGGGACACAACCAACAGCTATGCTTAGGCTCCCTTGCTATTGCTGTGCACCAGGGTGCAGGAACAACATCGATCACCCAAGATCAAAACCACTGAAAGACTTCAGGACCCTTCAGACTCATTACAAGAGAAAGCATGGAATCAAGCCTTTTATGTGCAGGAAATGTGGGAAGGCGTTTGCTGTGAGAGGTGATTGGAGAACCCATGAGAAGAACTGTGGGAAGCTTTGGTATTGCACTTGTGGCTCTGATTTTAAGCACAAAAGGTCTCTTAAAGATCATATCAAGGCATTTGGGCAAGGCCATGCTGCTTATGGCATCGACTTTTTTGAAGAAGAGGATGAAGCTGCCTCTGAAATTGAGCAAGATAATGAATCCTCTCAGTGATCGATCTAGTTTATATATATATATATATATATATATTCATATTTTTGAGCTGATACATGGTTTTAAAGAGTCATGGTTCCCAGAGTAAGAACATATGCATTTGAATTACTTTTAGAGCCATGTTCTCTCTTTCTTTTGAGAACTTTCTTAGAGCATGGAAGACTCCCAAATACATCAATGTTAGACCAAGTTCCTGTAAATTTACTCATTTCTCTCTCTCTCTCGGCTCACATATGTTGGGTAACATGAGGCGAATCTGGATCCTCTGGGCATGAATTTTCCTGTGCTTTGACTTGTTTAAGTACCTAAAATTTCGATAATCATTAAAATAAAAAATATATTTATGATATGTCATGATTTTAGTAGGCATGATGAATTTGCATTCTCAATCTATCAAGTAAAAGAAAAAGATACAACAGTATTGATTGATTTTATTTTATAATAGTGAGCATTTGTTAAGATGGGCATGACAATATTTGCCGACAAAAAAGACAAAAAAATAGCAAACGCTGATAGTATCATTTCTGTATCTTTAAAAGAGGATAGTTAATGCATGGGCATGAATAAACCAAGAGCATGTTTGTCACTCATTTTATATATTTTTTTAAATGGTAATAGAAGGGTCTCCATAAGTTAACAAAAGATACAAGGTAAAAAAGATGGGTATCTCTAAAAGGATAGAAAGAAAGAGAAAGGTGAAAGAGAGTATATATTGGGGCAAATGAAGTTTTCAGAGAGATCAGGCTTTTCAACCTGGTATTATCATCAAAGCATCGATCAGCTTTTTGAACACAAATGATGCCCATTTCCCTTTGGTTAGTGGTGGAGACTACTTGTTGGTTGATGGACAGAACTTATATACTATGTCAAGATTCACAATAAATATTCAAAATCAAATGATTAGGTAGAGGGAGAAAAGAGATTATATATATATATATATATATAAAAAAAAAAAACAAAATGCGTAAGCAGCAATAATGACAGTACAAATTTTATAATACATAAAATCCTAAACACTGACATTGTTAGAGGGGATGGAATGGATCTTGGTGGCAGCTTTGCTGAAAGGTGCTGTGACCTCTGAGGCTCTGTGTGTGAGAGAGAGAGAGAGAGAGAGAGAGCAGTCAAAGAGGGTTCTTGAAATGTCATTTCAAACAACACCACCGCATTCAGGGTATGTACTGTGGGGAGGCATCCCAACCAACAGTAGTTGGGTCCCCACCCTCCACTTTATTATAAAAATAAAAATTCACTTTATAACGAGGTAAGTGTGTCAGTCTTTAATAGTTATTAGTGCTACTCGGTACGTGTAGGATTTATATTAGGTTTTAATTCGTGGTAAAATTTAATATAAGATAAATATTTTAAAAAATTAATTATTAAATTAAATATTTTATTTATATATGTTATGTATATTAATTGTGAAAAATTATTCCAGTTTTTTAAAGTTTGTTTAAAAATTGTGATATTTTTAAAAATATAGTCATTGAATCAATGAAATTTTTGGTATACATGGTGTATAAACAAAAAATTTAATCAAATGATTAGATTTTAAAAATACCTACAACACTTTGGATTTTGCAAACTGCGTGTCAAACCATGGATAAAAACCATCTGATATTAGAACCTAACCCTTTGTATTAAGTATAGTTGTTAAGTTTCTAATCTAAAAGTCTAAACTTGTAGGTGGAGGATCCAATATAGATATATGAACCTATAACAATTTTTTTTTTTTTTTTTGACGATATGGGAAAGAGTTGATTCTATTCTTCTAATAGTATGAGATTTTTTTTTTCATTTTTATTATTATTATAATATTCAAATAGATTTTGATTTCATCAACCTGAACGGTAAGGTTCATGTAAAGTTGTACTATATGCAATAAAAAGTGTATGGAAAAATGTGTTTGTACTTTATATATATATATATATATATACTTTTTATTAGTATTCCATACACTTGTATAAATAAGAACTCATATTTTTCTCTATTCTATAAACACAGTCAATTTATATGTAAATCTGATCTAATTATATACTATCCTTTATGGTTTACTTTACTGTGATAATGGAAGGACCTACTTGTGGTAATGCCCCTCAGAATTTTTAAAACCTCTGTATTTTATTTAAGAGCTATTGAATCTGTAAAAATATATTTTGTTAACAAGGCATCCCAAAACTTTTAACTTTATTTCAAATCATGGATTTCATCCCACTTAATCAAAGGTTTTTTTTTTTTTTTTTTTTAAATAAAAATATGTGGAACATCAATTAAATAAATCTTACAACACATCTTTATTGTTTCTCAAATTTGATCTTGGCCCTGCTGGCCGGTTTGAGTTCTTGAGTCCATCCCTGACTCTGATGGTCCTTAATTAATCCATAGGGTTTGCTGCATATATAAAACTTGCTAGTCTATTGATTTGTCAACAATTCATCACATTTGATGCAAATGATCGACCAAAAACCCATCTAGGTTTTATGTATGTAATTACTCTATCTTCCGTTGATACACCTCAAAGAATTTTGAGAGTAACATACAGTTACTACATGTAGGTAAAGGCATTATTGACAGGATGTGATCATGATATATTTCTTTTCCCATATCATGACCATGGCTAGGTTGGTTCTTACGTACAGAAATAGTTACTGTCATCAAGATTCGTCTCTTTCTAAAGGCTGGAAATTGCTTATTGGAATAAAGAATCAAAGATAGCACGTAGTGGTAGTGTTTCACAGCTTGAAATTCAATGTAAACATGGCTCTACACATATATAAGACTACATTAATTGCAAGGAGGATGTAGACATGTAAAGCCCTAGATAATAACAAAGCCTAGTTGGTGAAGGAGGGTAGGTGGGGATTGGACTACGAGTAGGATAAGTTAGTGGTCGAATCCCCTCCATTGTAATTAAAAAAAAAAAAATTCTTGTAACGACCACTCTCTCCAAGAAGAATACTAATCGTGATTCGGGTTTAAGTTAATTTGTTTTTGACTACCTTTAAATATGGGAGCACAAACAACTGAACAAAGTGGATATATATAGCAATTACTCATTCCACATTTGTTAACACATAGGCAAATCTGGCCGAAAAGAGCTTGTTTGCATTAACTTTTCTTAAAAACACTTTTGAAACTTAAGATTCGGCTTAATTCATATAAGTGATGGAGTGATAGTGATAGGATGGTTAACAAAATTTTCATACTAAAGGTCCGTTTGGATTATCTTTACATATAACCACTTTAATAGCTCAAAATTTCAATTAATCTAAGAGATGTGTGGTAATTAATTACTTCTAGATAATTTTCGAGGAGTGATAAGATGATTGGCCAAAGTTGGACTCTCCTAACTTTTGCTATATATATATATAAGCACTTCTAGTGTGAAAATTTTGATATTTGAAGACATGATTTGAACATAACCCTAAAGCTAGAGATATATGAAAAAAATATATAGTTCTCTAAAAATGATTTTTGTATTTTAGTGTGATTCGAGACCTTTCCCCCCTCTTTTTTTATGGATATTTTTGGATAAAGAGTCCATTCCTTAAACATTGCAAAATAGTGCTCCCTAAATATACCAGTGGCAATCTAATAAATGAGCATAACATAGTGGCAAGTGCGCCAAAGAATATGAGTGCCTCTCCATGGAATAGAAAGGGTGACGAAAATTTTAGTGGCATGCAGATATTTCATTTGACTCTAACATTCTATTGTGGGATTAACAATCATCATACTTGGCTAATAATCCCACTATTTTACTTCAAGTTGTTGAAGCATTGCACCACGTACTCTTTGGAGCATGATTAAACATATGCTTTATTATTGGCTGCCTCATTCCCACCCTTGAGTAGAATCTGGATTTACCACTCATGGGGCCGGGATAACTCTAGCTGGATGTCCAAACAATTTGGGAATCATGACCATTTGATGTCTTCTATTTATTTATTTATTTTTTTTGAAACTTCTTTTCAGAGGGCTTCTCCTTTTAAGAAACTTTTATGATTTTAGAAGTTAAGGGTATGATATTTTTTTATCCTAATTTTTAGAAAAATAGAATCCATATTATTTCATGCCACGTCGCCTAAATAAAAGGCTTACTATAACTTCATATACCTGTATTGGGCCCTCCCTCCTCCTACAAACTTAGACTTTTAGGTGAAAAACTTAAGTCCAAACGAGCTTGCAAGTGAGGGAGAGTGTAGAAGAATGAATTTTACTTTATCTCACACCACCTAAATAAAAGGCGTGTTAATTATAGCTTCATATACTTGTATAAATTGGGCCCTCCTTTTAGGTGAAAAAAGTAATATGGTTTTAAAGCATCGGTTACATGCCTGGGTAATTAAATCTAGAAGAATAGAATTCCCAAGCTTAGATTTAAAGTTGAAAACTAACTTAATTTGTTTGTTTATGATACTAGGATTTTTATATACGAAATTGCACTTCATGTTCTTTGGGCAATCGATTTTTGGTTATTCACAGTTTCCTTTGGAATGGTGTTGTGCATAGCACCACTCCAGTCCCAACTAGCATCCCAACTGGAATAGCTGGCTGATAAAATTAATATATTTTTATGACATATAAAAATATTATTGGCAGGTCATCGATCAGCCTTAAACCCTAATTGCCCATCGCTCAAAGACATTAAGGAAAATCATACACAGAAATAAAAAATGACATATCACCGTTGGACGGCCAACACGTATGTAAGTAAGTGAATCCAATGGTGCACATAAGAAATGCCCATGGAACCGACAGGTGATCCAAAACGACTACAGATTCAGACGTTTCTTATGTGAGCCATTGGATTCCCTTTCTTACATACGTGTCGGCCATCCAACGGTGATCAACAAATCAACATGTGTTGATCACCCGTCAAATATAAATAAAATCCAAGCCCTCGAAACAATCCATATTACTATATATTGACGCGTTGTACTTTCAGATCCTCCGTTAGTAAAAAGATGTAGTTAGAAATTCTTTTCTAACTTTGAAGATTTGTCTCTTTTTCGCTTTAAAGTTAAATCAAGTTATTCAAGTTGTTGTAGAAAGTTGAAACATTCTCCTTATGCACTAGCAAGATAGTGTACAACATCTCCGTAAAAATCTTATATATATATATATAAACGCCCAAAATGGATTTGTTGTAATTTTTGCCAAATATCAGTGGATTTTTTTTTTTTTTTAATTTACAAACTATTTCGAAGCACGTTTTTTAAAAAATAAAAAGAACTAAAATAAAATATGACCTAAACTTCATGATTTTTAAAAAAAATTATGTATATATATATATATATATATAAAACCATTGTCTAGATTTGGCACGTCAGTCCTAGTCTTTTTGCTGCTCCAATGTGCATAACATGCATATAATTAAAAGTTGTCAACTCCCATGGTTGTATTTGTCATTCTGTCCTATAGGTTTTTATTTTATTTTTTTAATGAAATGGATATTCAACTCAATTAATCCACAGTAAAATTATGCAAACTTGCATCAGTTAATATCTTGTAAAAACTTAATAGGGATTAAGTAAAAATGCAAAAATTCAATTTCTAGACCTTAAATTTGATTGTGTGAGCTATCTTGACAGATTATTTTATCTTTCAGTTAAGTGGAGGTTATCACATGTATTATTATTATTATAAATAAAATATAAGTTTGTGATGGCTAAGGAGATGAAAACTCCGATCCCCGTGAAAGAATATATTTATATATTCATATTCGAACGAGGGGTCGGGACAGCTTTGCCTCCCTTGACTTGATTAATGACTGGTCTTTTCTAACATCATCTCATCGATCTCTAGAGATATATTCGACCACATTACACTACAATTAATTAATCCACAAAATATATGGTCACGTGTGGTTGTCTCCTTAAATTTGAATGGTCTCATTCATACTTACCCCCCTATTTAACAGAATAAAAGGAAAATTGGAATCTATGAATACAACTTTGAGAGAATTCTATGAGGAAAATAGAAGGAAAAATGGCAAAACTAATCATGACCCCCTTTTGAAAAATAAAAAATAAAAATCCTCTCTCTCTCTCTCTCTCTCTCTCTAATAATGCTCCCTTTCGATCTTCTCCTTCAAGTTTTTGTCCTCATTCCCCCAACAATGAGAGTATGAGACCCCATGTATGCCTTGTAGTATGGAGAATCTCCAATACTCCAAAGCATACATATTAACTTTAGCACCATAAAATGGATGAAGACAGGCATATGGCATACATGATTAAGAAGACACACTACAAGAAAAATTACCTTTAGTAAGGAGAAAATAACGATCTTAGGTGTTGTGAAATGGTCATGTTTGGTATTGAACTTAGTATCACATGATTATAATACCAAGCTACATACATAATTTCAAAAATAATAGAGCGTTACCTTTATTCCTAAATTCTCAATTTTAACAGACAGATATTTATGATTTATGCACTTTTCATATGCTCAAACCCGATATCTCTACTCTAATGGTAAGAAAGGCCAATAGGTTGTTAGAGCATCTCCAACCGGCTCGCTAATCGTCCAAATTCGCTAAAGTGGCGAGTGAGATGTGCGCTGTAGCTGCTCCAACGGGCTCCCCAAACAACTCCCTACTTTGTTGAAATCGCCAATTGCCTCGCTATATGTAGCGAGTGCCTTAGCTCGCCAATTCAATATTTCACAATATTTTAATATGCAATCAGTCAATGTTTTGAACTTGTTGAATCCAGCTTTCTCAAACGGTAAAATATCAACGGCTATTTTTTTCATCCCTATAAATATGGCTTTGGCTGCTCTCACTTTTAATGCAATTTATCTTCACCCAACTGGACAAAGACATTAAGGTAATTACTTTTGTTTAATTTTTTTGTTAAATTAATAATTTTGTTTAATAGTTATTTTATCAAACGGTAACATCAATTTCAAATTATTTAATTTTGCTTTAATCTTTCATAAATTATTTAATTTTTCTTATTAGATATTTGTTATATAATTTGTTACATAATTATTAATTTCAAATAAATAACTATTATTAATTTGAAATTAATAGTTATTTATTTGTTAAATTAATAATTATATATATTGGTTAAATTAATAGTTGGTTTTTTTTTTTTTTCAAAAGGCTACCTCAAGTTGCAAAGCATGGTTTATAATCTTTCTTAAATTATTTAAATTTTCTCATTAGATATTTGTTATATAATTTGGGCTTTAGATTAATTCTAATTTTTTTTTTTGTGCTTAATGTAAGTTAATTTTATAGATGGATTCCCAAGGTGATACATATTTTACAAATCTTCTCAACGGTGGGATTAACCAAAACATGGAATATTCGTTTGAATCACATCATGATATTACAAATCAAACGGCCACTTCAACTTCAAAGAAGGCGAAAGGAAAAAACTTTACAAATGATGAAGACCTTCTCCTTGTATCTGCATGGCTCAATACTAGTATGGATCCAGTTGAAGGCACCGATCGATCAAGTGCAAAATATTGGGATCGTATACATGAATACTTCCACAAAAATAAGGAATTTGACACGGATCGAAAAAAGAACTCTCTCATGCATCGGTGGTCGACAATTCAGCTTGCGGTGAGTAAGTTTTGTGGGTTCTATGCCCAGATTGAACAATTAAGACGAAGTGGAGTGAACGAGCAAGACAAGGTATATATTAATTCAAAAATAAGTAAATTTTATACTCCTATATATTTAAATTTAAAATATATTCAATTCTTATGATATATATTTTATGATCAGATCAAAGATGCAAAGGATCTCTACACAAGTGAAATGGGCGGTAACTCATTTCCATATCTACATTGTTGGCATCAATTGAAACATCATCATAAATGGCAGAATCAGGTGTCAAGTTCCAAGAAGCAAAGAACTAGCAAAAATGCAACACCTGCATCATCTTCTCCTTCTACACCTGAAACAATATATTTAGGAGATGATAATATTGCAGCTGGCACATATGTCAACATAGATAGACCACTTGGCAGAAAAGCCACGAAACATCAATTAAAGAAGGGAAAAGGCAAAGGAAGCATTGATAGCAGTACAGGTGTTCCCATTGCTTCTTTGTTAGAAGAATTTAAGGATGAGAAAATTGCAATGGGTCGTAAAAAACTAGATCTATTGGAGAAGACATTTGTTCAAGACGAACAGAAGCTTGAATTAGAATGGATGAGGCTTCAACTTAAATAAGACAAAGCGGCGGAAAGAATTATGACGCTGGATACTAGTAACATGGATGCTATGACAGCGGAATATTACAACCGCCGCAAGATGGAAATCCTAAGCAAAATGAGGAACTTATCCTCCTAATTTGTAATTCCAAATTTGTATTTCCTATTTTCCTAGTATGTGGTATATGTATGAACTTGTTGTTTCAATTTAGTAGTTTTTACTTTATTTTATGTACTAGCACTTTGCATTTGTAATTTGAAATATTGAACTAATTTCAATTTAGTAATTTCAATTTTGAAATTTCTAAACTCTTCTATATTATGGTACTTTGCAAAATAACATTAAAATAAGTAAATATCATTCATTTAAAGTAATACAAACATACAACTAGAGTAATTCAGAAATTAAAATAATCAATAACATTCATTCAAAAGCAAAATAAACATACTACTACTAGTTCCTAATCTCCACCATATCGTTGCCAACAGTGCTCAACAAGATCGTCCTGAAGTTGACAATGAGTTTCTCTATCTCTGATGCGATGATGTGACTGAATAAATTCATACATTTCAGGACAACGGTCATATGAACCTTCTGCTGGAGTTGACTCATGTTGTTCATAATCATGATGGCTCTGTTCAGTATCTCGTTCATCTTCAACGATCATGTTATGCATTATTGTACAGGCTTTCATAATATCTTTAAGTGTTTCTATATCCCAAAAACGTGCTGGTCCGCGTATAATTGCCCAGCGTGATTGCAACACCCCAAACGCTCGTTCGATATCCTTCCTTGCCGACTCTTGACATTCAGCAAAATGTTTTTTTTTAGGTCCTCGGGGAGATGAAATTGTTTTTACAAAAGTTGCCCATTTTGGATAAATACCATCCGCAAGATAATATCCCATTGTGTAGTCATGATCATTAATTGAATAATTAGCCCGCGGAGCACGTCCTTGAGCGAGTTCAGCAAAAACAGTAGATCGATCTAGCACATTGATGTCATTAAGAGACCCTGGTAGCCCAAACATTGCATGCCAGATCCAAAGATCATATGAAGCAACGGCTTCCAATATAACTGTTGGTTCATGTATATGACCGGAATACATTCCCTGCCACGCAACTGGACAATTCTTCCATTTCCAATGCATGCAGTCAATGCTCCCCAACATACCTGGAAAGCCACTACTTTCGCCAATTTGCAGCAGTCTACGGGTGTCATGTTCATTTGGCGATCGCAAGTATTCATCTTCAAATACTGCAATAACTCCCTTTACAAATCTTTTGAGACTCTCTATGGCGGTGCTTTCACCGATCCGTACATAGTCATCCACTGAATCTGCTGAAACACCATAAGCAAGCATCCTAATAGCAGCTGTCATCTTCTGAAGGGACGACAAACCGAGAACTCCACGGGCATCACGTCTTTGGACAAAGTATGGATCATTCGCCTCCACCATAGTTTGAATCCGGAAAAATAGATCGCGATTCATTCGAAATCTCCTACGAAATATATGAGGAGGATATACACATTGATCAGAGAAATAGTCGTGATAAAGTCTTTCATTACCTCCAACTCTGTTACGATGAATGATAGCGTGGCCCGAAATGGAATCGCGAGGTCGTGATGTTCTTCTCCTTGCAGCCTTTTGCTCTTCGTCAATAGCTGCTATAGCTAACAATTCGAATTCTTCATCAGAAGAACTATCTTCCAACAAGAGCCTACGTAAACGACGACTATCCATAGATAATATTAACGGAATGAATGTTGTAGAGAAAATAGATTTGGGAATGATGAAAATGAGAGAGCAAATGGTCTTATTTATAGATGAAGTAGTGGGGTTTTTCAAAAATATAGCCGTTTAAATATGACCGTTGGACTATTATTAAAGTTATTATTATTTTTTAAATTTTAAAATTTATCTGTTAAAATATGACCGTTTGAATATTTTATTATTATTATTATTTAATTAATGACTTATTATTTTAAAATATATCCCTTTAAATATGACCGTTGGACTATTATTAAAGTTATTATTATTATTTTATAAAATTTAAAATTTATCCGCTAAAATATGACCGTTTGAATATTTTATTATTATTATTATTTAGTTAATGATTTATTATTTTAAAATATATCCGTTTAAATATGACCGTTGGACTATTATTAAAGTTATTATTATTATTTTATAAAATTTAAAATTTATCCGCTAAAATATGACCGTTTGAATATTTTATTATTATTATTATTTAATTAATGACTTATTATTTTAAAATGTATCCGTTTAAATATGACCGTTGGACTATTATTAAAGTTATTATTATTATTTAAAATTTAAAATATATCCGATAAAATATGACCGTTTGAATATTTTATTATTATTATTATTTAAATTTTAAAATAAATCCGTTAAAATATAACAGTTGGAATATATCCGTTAAATATAATTGTTGAAAAAAAAAATTGTTTAAGTCAAATTTTTAAAAAATAATAAAATATTCTATAGTTAGCTAAAATAGAGAGCATGGTTGGAGTAGGTAGTGTAAAAGTGGTTAGCTAAAATAGCTTTTAGCTAAAATAGGGAGCCATTTGGCTAAAATTTAGGGAGCATGGTTGGAGATGCTCTTAGCGATCTAAATAGTGATTCATATAGGGCCACTCTTTATAAAACAATATTACTATGCAGCATGATAGTATCATAAATATAAGAGCCTTACATTAATGCTGATTCACATATATAGATCTCAACTTTCTAATTATAATGCTGAAAAATATATCAATTTTATTTTATTTTTCAACATAAGGCCGGTATCCTAGGCGTAATCGATTCCACTAAGTTTTGGATTCATACTAGTTCCGAATGGACAAAATCACCCACAAATCCCATCCATAACGAATTCAAAATAGTCAAAGTGGATCTGTTATCTTTCCATATTAATCATATCGTGCCAAATCCTATGTGAGAGAGAGAGAGAGAGCCGGATTCTAACTACATGCCATGAAAAATTATGTTTAGTGTTATTGGTCATGCCTGTCATGATTTTCAACTTCCTATCAAAGCAACTTGTTATATATATCCAAATCTAAGTTTTAATTTGTTTGAATTTTGAAAAGTATGAGAGGAAACAAAGAAGAAGAAAAGTATAAAAAATATTTAACTATAGATTTTTTCAAAGCAATTTTAGTCAATGCCCTTTATGTTAAAAAGGGTTCCTCGGATTATGCAATCTCCCCTCTAGTTCTAAAAAACTTTTATAAAAATAATTACTATAAATCCAGAATTTCTTTTTTTTTTTTTTTTTTTCTACAGATGCATTACTAAATTCTGAGTGATATTATTATCAATATTCAAACTCCAAATAATATTGCATTACAATTTGGTGAATCATGTGTTTCAAAGACCAACTTAGAACGAGGCAAGAATGCATTCTTGGTAGTTTGGCTGAAGAGAAAATAAAAATCCACTCTCAGGAAAATACCCTACAAGAACAAACTCATGAGCTAAATTATAAGCAAATTAATCTTTATACAGTGGTTCACTTAATCTATATATATATATATATATATATATATATAGTCCTTTTCTTATGAGGACGTCTTCACCTAAGCTTATGTGAGGACTTGGCTTTTTAGCTAATGTAGGATGGTTATTTTGAAAAACCGGCTGTTAGATTAAATATTCATTTTATGTATGACATGCATACCAAAAATCATGATGATTTGATAGATGATTTTTAAAATACAAACTGTGAAAAACTATAACAGTATCTAATGGTCACATTTTTTTCACGGTCTGTATTTTGAAAACCGACCGTCAGCATGCATGACATACCTTTGACTATCCCGATCCTTGTCCAAAACCACGTCTTATATTTCTACCAAAAGCCCCTCCAAATCCCTGTCTTTGCCTCCTACCCCCTACTAAGGCTCTCCTCTGCATAATTCTCTGAATTTCAGGAGTTTCTTTTTCTACCCAAAATGCTCTCTCAACTACTTCAGCTAAATTAGGTAATTTCAGCATAAAAATCTTTTATCTAATTTCAGGCTTCAAGTCTCTTTCAAATTTCCTAGCTTTCTCTTCTTCAACGGTCGATTTTTCAAAATTTCCATTTTATATTGACTAAAAAATTAAATCCTCAAGTCTTCATAAGAAAATTACTCTATATATATATATTTTGAATGATCACTTATTGATTTGTATCTCGTATTTTATAACATAATAGTAAGTGGAAATCTTTTATCTCACTTTCTATGTATCATTTTATGTCCCCTCTCACGAAAATCTACATTGAAAATTTAAATATAAATATTTATTAAAAAAAAAAAATTTCAAGATAAACTTTTATGAAAAAGAACATAAAATTGTACATAAAAAATAGGACTGAAAATCTCCATCCACCAGCAAGGCACCAGCTAGCATTTGTGACTGATGACAACTTGAAAAAATAAATTTTAATATTAATGTTTGAAGCTTTTTTTTGTTTTGTTTTTTATCTTATTTGACGTCACAGTCTTTACATAGTAACCATGTCACTTGTCAAATCCTGTTAAATGAGAGACAGCAATCAGCTTGATTGACATGGACTGGGACTGACCACAAACCCTTCACTCCAATGCATTCACATCTATTCATTCATTCTGCAGTTTAAACAATCTGCTGCAATGTCGGCTCATATCATAGAGAGCACGCCAAATTAATTTGGTGACAATATTTATTATTTAAATGAAAATAAATTGGCTCACCTTTTTATCCTATGTTCGAATAATGAAAATTGGAGGTATAAATATATAAAATTAAATGATTTAGTTAACATTTACAGATTTTAACTAAAATCAGCAAATAATATAAGTC
>JAESVK010000888.1:430239-462527 GCA_017140935.1 Hamamelis virginiana | reverse complement strand
TATATATATATATATATATATATATATATATATATATATATTGACTCAAATAATTTAATTGAGTTTTTAGAATTAAGTGATTCTCTAACAAAATATCGCAATTACTTACTTTTGGAATGTCCCCACCTCCATCCCTCATTCAATTATTATTTCATTAATAGTTTATCATTCATCTCTCCATCACTACATGAGAAAGAGTATTAGCTTGATGATCAATGCACATTGTTGATTTATTTTCTCATAGTTTAAGCTTTTGAGATCAAGTGGTATTTTTAATAGTTCGTAGTATTATTTTAATATTTTAGTTAAAAACTATAATGTATAAAATTCAAAACAATATAGTATTTAAAGAAACATATATCTGTACAAAGTTCATATAATTAGGCTGCAAAAGTAACAATTTACATTTAAAACAAGAGCTATCTTGCTACAAGTACATTCATATCTGATATCTCGCTACAAGCACTACTCATTCATTGGAAAGAAAATGGTGGAAAGATAAATGGTGAAGGTACGTGGTTTTGTCCCCTGGCTCTGGATCAACACATTACCATGTAATTAGTACTTTCTCCCACCCATGCTGCTCTGAAAATGAAACCTTTAATTCATGGGCCATTTGGACTACCTCTTTGAATTTATTTGCTCTTCTTTTTTGAGCAGAAACTTGGTCTTATGTGCTTATGAAATTATTGAGACTCTTAGTTCG
The DNA here is from genome assembly GCA_017140935.1 of Hamamelis virginiana. Classification (NCBI taxonomy): domain Eukaryota; kingdom Viridiplantae; phylum Streptophyta; class Magnoliopsida; order Saxifragales; family Hamamelidaceae; genus Hamamelis; species Hamamelis virginiana. The sequence continues at coordinate 461,821 of JAESVK010000888.1, read as the reverse complement.
ACTTATTGTCACAATACCCATTTTATTTATTGGCTGAAGTGGACTTCACAGTCATGGTTTAATTTTTTATTTACCATTCCTATTTCATCTGGTAAAAAGGGTGGCCTGTGAACTCATTGATCAGTGTCTTTAATATTTTCTCTTTTTTTTTTTTTAATTTTATTTTTTGTTTGTAGGTTTAGTCAAGCTACCCTGCCCTCTGTTTTCCTTTTCCTATTGCATTGAGATTGAGCCTGAATGTGGGATTTTCAAATTCGATCAATTCAATTTCTTAGGTGGGTTTGATCACGAAGTTGTCAAGTATTACACTGATCTAATACGACTAGTCATTTGATCCATAAACTTACTTTTTATATTAATAAAACATATCGCATTATCTCTGATTAATTTGATTTTTAACAACAATGACATGTATGGAAGGAATATAAAATTAATTTACTGCTAGCTTTTGCAAAATAATATCATAAAAATTATGATCTGACCTACATACACATAATATAATAGATACATATATATAGGCAATAGGCAGAATTTGAACTTTATGTAATTTGATTCATAATAGTAATAAGTACTTGGTCCTAGGCTAAGACAACTCTAAATGATTAATTAAAATTTGTTATTATTATTGTGGTACTATCATAGTTTTCAATTTATCTTACCAAATATTATATAGTTGATTCCATCCATGTCAATGTCCTGCTAGGGCAGTTTAGGTTCATTTTTAAAGGTGTACATTCAACCAGTCTAGGGTAAGAACTCGTTCCTCTTCCCAATAAAGCTTTTGGAAGAAACTTGGTTTTCCTCTCCTCCTAGCTCCTTTAGTTGATGAAACACTTTGTCTACCCTTTTTTTGCTTTTAAGTGTATATATAGGTTTCTTTATTGATCTCCTCCCCTACCAATTCACTATTCTCTCATTCAACTTTTGAAAAATCCAATCAAAAGCTCACTTTTTTTTTTTTTTTTGTCTACATGAAGGGAAAATAGGACTAGACAACTTTAATCCCATGAATCACTTTACCATGATTTGCCTTTCCCATATGAGTTGTATGGGAAACTTGCATTAAATACACTAAATAGCAATTGGAACCTTTTTTTTTTTAAAGAAGTTAGGAAAAGGTCGATGAGATGAATTAAAATCCATCATTTCCATTGACAATTGAGCAAAATTCAAATCTTAGATACGTCTTTTGTAATTCCTTGAACTTCATGAATTCAGATTTTGAAAGATTACCTTGCAAGTATGCCATGGCATGTCAAGACCACGATAGTCACCAATTTTATATCCCAATTGCCACTTTTTTTTTAATCCAAGTTTATCGAACCTCTTTGTCCTAAAATTACTCAATTTGATAAAAAATTTAGGGTAATTAAGTTGGGATAACATGTAATATAACCTAATCCAATTTCCCTGGGATGTTTGCCACCAGTCCTTTTCAGATGCCATGATGATGGATATATATGGTCTGCCAAATGGGAGAGAAAAGCCGAGTGTGGGTGATAACCGCTATGCGCCCAGAGCCACCGTGGAAAGATGGCTTTTCACCACAAATGTTCATTAGTTAGGATCAAGAAACTCGAACCGAGGACCAAACACCTGTTAGTCCAAGCCCTAGCCACTAGAACACCCGCTGCAGTGATAACTTGCTAAAACTTTACACCCTTTTTGTCTATGAATAGGGGTATTTGCGAGAAATTTAAAGGTGCATAAGCCAAAGCTTGATAGGCAGAAGAAACGACTCGCACAAATTAAGAAGCACCAGTTGCATTGTTTCATCATTCATATCCAGGCTTCATAAAATAAAATAAAAAATAAAAAACTAAAGGGAAGTGGAGATTGTTTGTCTTATGTACACAGAAAAGGGTCATGCAGGACATTCATATCTGATATCTCTCTACAAGTACTGCTCTCATTCAATTCATTGGAAAGATAAATGGTGAAGGTGGTTTTGTCCCCTGGACCAACACATCATCATGTACGTTCTAAGTAGTACTTTCTCCCACCCATGCTTATGAAAATGAAACCTTTATTTCATGGGTCCCATGAACTCAAAATTAGGTTCATCATTTGAAAAATGTTACACAGGACTAAAGTCTTTACTACTCTCTAATGTAAAATATCATATTAATCATCATATTAGTTTAATTAATTATGTGATAATTTCACATTTGAAAAATGTTTGTCATCTTTTTTTTTTTTGGGTATTGCAGTCGTTAGCAATATTCATATTCTAAACAACTGGTTTTAAGAGGCTATCAAGTTTCAAACATAATACGTCCGGATTGATGACTTATCCTAAGGATCGGACCATTTGGATTCTTCTTTGAATTTATTTGCTCATATTTTTTAATAAAAAACTTGGTCTTATCTGCTTATGATGAAATATCATATTAATACATCCTTCAATTTCACACTACCTAACACTAAATTATTGAGACTGTTAGTTCTACTTATTGTCACAATACGATTTTATTTACTGGCTGAAGTGGACTTAATTCACAGTCATGGTTAAGTGCAAATTAAACAAAAGACCCACCCAGCTTCTTTATTAATTTTTTATTTACCATTCCTATTTCATCTGGTAAGAAGGGTGGCGGCCTTATTGGATGGGTTGGTGGTTTCAGCATGGTTGCTATGTTGGTTTTAGCATGGTTTTGCTTAGTTGTGAATTGGGGGTCTCCATGGTCTTATTTTGTGGCAAATTTTTGGGTGAGGCGGTGACTTATTGGGCTATGGTCTTGATTTGCATTATCTCAAGTTGTTGGTTTAGCTTTGGCTTTTCAGGCTCTAATTTTGTCTTGGTTGCAGTTTGTTTATGGATTTCAAGTTTTTTTGGGTGTAGCTAAGGCTTTTTCCCTTTCTTGTATTGGTTGTTTTGTCTTGGTTGGGGCTTGGGTGGGCTTTTATGTGGGGTTCTGGTGTTTGTTTGTGGGGTTTGGGTGATTGTGGGTATTTTGTAGGCAGTATGATTAATCCTTCTAATTTTAATCTAATATAATTTTTGCCTCTATAAATAAATAAATTACCAAAAAAAAAAAAAAAAAAAAAAAAGGTGGCGGCCTGTGAACTCTTTGATCAATGTCTTTGATATTTTCTCTTTTTTATTTTATTTTTTGTTTGTAGGTATCCTACCCTCTGTTACCCTTTTCCTATTGCATTGCCCTCTAGCTTCGCATTGAGGTTGAGCTCAATGTGGGATTTTCAAATTCAATTCAATTTCATAGGTGGGCTTGATCATGAAGTTGCGAAGAGTTAGTGGAAGAGAGAATCATTTCATCAATTTTTTTATTTTATTTTTTTCATTTATTAGACTACGTTGACAAACCAGTTTTAGGAATCAATGGATACAATTTTAATTTATACACAATTGTTTACATGTTTTCATTGAATTTTAATTAATTTGTATGATTTACATTTTAACAAACTCGACATTAGATCAATTAACATTCTTATGCATGCCATACATGTCAAATATCATAATGATCAAGTATGAGTAGTCATTTGATCCATAAACTTTTTTTTTTTTTTTAATTAATAAAACATATCACATTATCTCTGATTAGTTTGATTTTTTACAACCATGACATGCATGAAAGGGATATAAAATTTACTGCTAGCTTTTGCAAATTAATATCATAAAAATTATGTTATGATCGACATATACATAGAATACATAGAAAAAATGCATATATATATGTGTGTGTGTGTGCGCGCGCGCGATGTCGACTTGATGTCACTTGTTTAAGAAGCACTTGCAAACCATTTTTAAAAAAACCGACCATTGGATTATATATTCCTCTTATATTTGTTATATTTAATAAAAATCACAGTAATCTAACGGTCAATTTAAAAAAAAAAAAAAAATCACTTTGAAAAACTGTGACATTTCTGTTCTTCAAAATATCACCATTTTTTCACCGTTAGTGTGTGCGCGCGCGCGCGTACAAGAATGCTATAATCATGTTGACTTGATGTCACCTGCTTAAGAAGCACTTGTAGACCATTTTTTTAAAAATCGACCATTGGATTAGATATTCCTCTTATATTTGTTATGTTTAATAAAAATCACAGCAATCCAACGGTCAGTTTAAGAAAAAAAAAAAAAAGTCACTTTGAGAAAAACTGTGACTTTTTTGTTCTTCAAAATATCAACATTTTTTCATCATTAGTTTTTTCAGAAACCAATCTTTGGATCATTGTGATTTTTGGTAAACAGGACAAATATAAAAGGAGTATCTAATCCAGCGGTTGGTTTTCAAAATATGGTATGTAAGTGTCTCTAAAGCAAGTGACCTGATAATAGCATTCCTACAAATATACTGGCAATAGGCAGAATTTGAACTTCATGTATTTTGATTCATCATATAGTCATAAGTTGATACAAGGTCTTAAGACAGCTCTAGACGATTAATTAACATTTATTGTGGTACTATCATAGATTCATAGTTTTCAATTTATCATACCAAATATTATGTAGCTGATTTCATCCATGTCAATGTCCTGCTATTGGACAGTTTAGGTTCATTTTTAAAGGTGTACATTCAACCAGTACTCAAGGGTAAGAAAAGTTGTTCCTCTTCCCAATAAAGCTTTTAAAAAAAACTTGGTTTTCCTCTCCTCCTAGCTCCTTTAGTTGATGAAACACTTTGTCTACCCTTTTTTTGCTTTTAAGTGTACATATAGGTTTCTTTATTGATCTCCTCCCCTACCAATTCACTATTCTCTCATTCAACTTTTGAAAAATCCAATCAGAAGCTCAGTTTTTTTTTTTTTTTGGTCCCCTCATGAAGGGAAAATAGGACTAGACAACTTTAATCCCATGAATCACTTTACCAAGATTTGCCTTTCCCATATGATCGAGTTGCATGTATGGGAAACTTGCATTTCCCAAAATTTGCAATTGGACAACTTTTTTTTTTTTTTTTTCAACTGAAGTTAGGAAAAGATTGATGAGATGAAAACCCATTATTTCCATTGACAATTTAGCAAAATTCAAATCTCAGATGAGTGTGGAATTTCATAAACTTCATGAATTCGGAGTGTTTTTTTCCCCTAAACAATATAAATTAACCTATCCCTACCCCAAATCCATTAAATATTAACAAATGGGTATTGATGCATTTTTATATACTCGAATCCATTTTTTTTTTTTCCAAAAAGTGGAGATATATGCCACAAGACCACCAGATCACTGGTTGACTTCGGAATTAGAAAGGTTACATTGCATGCCATGGCATGTCAAGACAACAATAGTCACCAATCATCCCATGCCACTTCTTTTTCAACCAAGTTTGATTTTCTTTTCATATTTTTTTTTTTAACGAACACTTTTTCAACCAAGTTTATAGACCTTCTTTGTTTGAAATTAACTCAATTTGATCAAAAGTTCATTTTTGACTAAAAAAAAATATTTGGGCCTAAAATTTAGCAAGGTTTGCGAGTGATTTCGTCCATCCCTAGGGATTAGTCTGGGTCCAAATCTCAATGGGAATATACCTAGAATACCCTATAGTGGCAGCATGATGTCCCTTATAATAAATTGGGCTTCTAAATTTTTCTATTTTTTTTTTTGTATTGTCCCTTGAGAATCAATATTATTTCATAATCTTAACCAAAACATTGTAGGGTTGGAGGAATATCTTTCGATCGTCTGATGATCCTAATGATGGACATATGGTTTGCAGATTCATCTTCTGCAATATTTTCTTGATACTGCCTAGAGAAAATACATATCCATTCAATACATAGATCAAATGGCCTATAATTTTCATACATACCCTCGTGGAATGAATTGGAATATATATATATCTTACAAAAACCAAGCAACTTAGAAGCTTGGTAATTACATTTTAATACTCAACTCCCTAAAATCAGTGTGTTCAAATTTCATCATTGATCAAAAAAAAAAAAAAAAAGAATGCATGTTTTCTGGCCGTGCAGAGAGAGAGAGAGAGAGAGAGAGAGTAGTTTAATTCATGAATTATTCCCATTATCATCATAAAGATGTAACAATGAACAATTGCTTCTTATAAAACGTTCCAAAACGATGCCCTTGTGGATTATCAACCTTAAACCCTTAGGAAAAAAAAAATAAACCCTAATTACCCATCTTTAAAAGACATTAAAGAAAATGGAAAAATACATAACAATTGCAATGAGTAAAGCAGTACTGAAATATCCTTCTGAATCACCACGAACAACAATCCACCCTTTCGCATGTTTAAGGTAACAGCGATAATAATACTAACAGAGTGTGATCCATTGAAGAAGAAGAAGAAATTTATACAATTAGAGCTTGAAATGGTTGGGTTTATATAGGAAGAACAAAATACACTCTGGTAATTGAGTTATTTAAATGTGGACAATTCTATTCATGCTCCCTTTTGTCCTCCCTCTTTGTCCTCCTTGTGCATTTGACAAACTTGGAAAATCTATTTCAAGAAACTGGCCATTGGATTTAATGCTCCACTTATACGTATCATGAATGCAAAAAACCACATTGATTTTTCAATACCAATGGAAAGTACCAAAAAAAAATCACTACTTATTGGATTTCCCTTTCTTTTTTTTTTTGTCATGTTCGGTTCTGCTAACAGCCAAATGTACTACAAATTTGCAAAAAAAAATCGTAAAAAGGCTTCAAAACACGCACCTTCCCACTGCTCAAACCCTCTTGGAACTCCATTTTGACATCTTTTAAAGTTAAGCACCCAAATATTTATCCAAATACTAAAATAATGTTAGGTTATACAAGATTGGAAGAAATGGGGAAGGAGAAGGGGTTAGAGGGAAGATTAAAAATGGATAGGAGAAGGAAAAAAATGAGAAGAGTGAGAAGTAGGGTTTTAAAAAAGTTTTTTGTTGTTGTTGTTGTTGTTGTGGGGTGTAGAGATAACTCCCCATAAACCTTGTTGGTTTTTAAAAAAGGGGATATAACCCATAACCCCGTAGTGTAGTGATAGTAGACCCAAAACTCCTTTCCAAAACGTCAAAATTTTATATTTATTTATCTAATATGATTTGACATATATACCCTCAATTAATTATTAGAAATTCAAATTTTTTACCATTTTTCAGTTTGGGACTAAAATGGTTAGGATGAGCTCCAATCGAATTTTCAGGCTGCAGAGAAGAGATCATATCCCTATTACGAGAGTTGTGCAGAAGAACATTTCTACGGCAACAAGAAGTGGTCTCCGACCTCGACGAAGAGTGGAAGACTCAGTGAGAAATCCTCGGGGGAGAAATTGCAGCCGACAACAAATCCCCTAAAATAAACGTGTCAAAATGGACGATTCCGTTTATTTCTCGGCCTTGCAACCCCACCAAATCCCAGTTCCCAGCTTAATCACGAACAGTGGAGCAGTAGTAGACTGTTGTTGTTTGGGACCCAAATGCATAAACGCCACTGACTTGTTCTACACAGTGTTTTAAAAACCGGACCATTCATCGAATCGAAAAAGTTACCGGATTAAGGGTCAACCGGTTCAACTGCCGGGTTGAACCGTGACGTCATAAATATATTATTTATTTATTTATTTATTAGAATAAAAGCTATAAATGATTCAAAATATAATTTTTTTAAAAATATTTGTACAATCAATTCATATATTTGAATTTATGTGCAATCATTACAAATATTGGGACTATTTTAGTCATTTTAGCACCTTAAAAAAAAATTTAAAATTTTTTTTAAAAAAAAAAAAAAAAACCGGGTTGACCGGTTTTTTAACCGGTTTTTTGACCGGTTGAACTGGTTGACCCGCCGGGTTGAACGGTTTTTTTGAAAATGGGTTTTTGAGGGTTGAACCAGCCGGATAGGGGATCGGTTCCCGGTCCAACCGGTTGAACCGGCCGGTCCGGTCCGGGTTTAATAACCATGGTTCTACATGCTTACCTTGTAGTTACTAATCCTCCATAACCCCAAAATAGCACCTAAGATGTTCGAAGAAATGCTCCAGTGAAAGAAGCACATTGCAACATGCCAAACAAGTAAAATTACTATTCTTTCTAGATTGTATTTATAGGTAAATTTACTTATTTATTTAATTACATATAAATAGGTAAATTTAATTATTTCCAAATAAGTTTACTGATTTCTAGTTAATATATAAAGGTAAATTTACTTATTTCTAAATACGTTTATTTATTTTTAGGTTATATATATATAGGTAAATTTACTTATTTTTTTAAAGATATAAATAGGTAAATTTACTTATTTCCAAATAAGTTGACTTATTTCTAGTTAATAAATATAGGTAAATTTACTTACTTCCAAATACATTTATTTATTTCTAGTTTATATAAATAGGTAAATTTACTTATTTTTTTAAAGCAATTAACGGATATGTCACAATTAAAAATTAAAATTTGAATTGAATTAAATATCAAAAACTTACCATAATATTAGCAAAACAGTTACATTATTTAAAAGATAATAAAACTCTCCATAAAAACATTAAAAAGGGTAAATCTGTCATTAAATAATTATAGTTGACTTTAGAAAATCTTGGAGGGGGTTATGGGTAAACATTATATTGTTCTGGATCTATTGGTATGAAATTCAAAATCTAATGGGGTCTGGATAATTTTTCCTTTAAAAAATTACAATGCCCTTAATAGTAAATTTACTCATAGGTATTGTGGGAATTGGAAAGTTTGGGATATGGAAAGCAACACTTGAATTGCAATAACCGCACCCATACCCATATCATTGTTTGTGGTGTTTAATAAGGCCAGTTGAGTCAGAGATCTAATTTGTTTAGGTTTATTTTGATTAATTAATGAGTTTGAATATAATTGATCTTAATTCATTTATCTTACAAGTAAACTCAAATAAACCTGTGTAAAATCAAATAAACCTTTTATAATTTGATTATTTAAAACAATAATAACCTAAGGCACCGTTTGGATTTGTTTTCTATAAGTACTTATTTGCTTTTTTAAAAATTTGCAATATGTAATTTTTTAGAAAAATTTTAAAAAAGCAAATAAGTATTTATAGAAAACAAATCCAAACGATGCCTTATTAAATCAAATAGTACTAGAACTTAATAAATTATCAAAATTAAAGGAAAAATTAAACCTTACCCATTATCTTACGAGCAAATTCGAATGAGGCTCTTATCAAACAAATCTCGGGCCTAGCTTGAGTAGCTTGATTCATTTTACATTTCAAGTTTCAAATGTTCTTGAAATGAATTTTTTCAAATATACAAAAACGCTGTGAAATTTCAAAAATGACCCAAATGTCAGCATAATATTTGTGAGAGCAAATAGTGATCTAACTTGCTGAAACTTTACAATAGGCCCCTTTTCTATTTAAAAGTTCCTTCTATAAAGAATTCATATATAAAAATAAAATAAAAGCTTATTAGGTAACTTTAGTTAAAAGGGTAACCTGCATGAATATCTGAATAAACAGAGACATAGGACCAAAAATTTGAAGAAGAATGCAAAGATCATCCTGGCCATAAATTAACAAGCACCAGTTGGATTATTACATGTCCAGACTTTATGTAATAGATGAAAGTTTATTCAGTAACTTTCATCAAAATGTGCAAACAGCAAGACTTTTCTACAAACACAGATGAACCAGACATTTTCTGAAGAATACAAGATCCGTACATTTTTCTATTGTTCTTTAAAACAAAAAACTAAAAACAAAACAAAACAAAAAAAAAAAAAAGAAGAAGAAGAAGTAGATTTTGTTTTTATTGATGATAAACAACTGTTATCGGAATCCAGACCTTCTTGGTGTTTCAGCTGATCAAGTGAGTGTTCAAGGGAAGCTCACAATTAGGACAGGTACTTCTTTGCCCCGGTAAGAAACGTTGGCACTGTGTGAGAACTGCAATAATGGTTCTGGAATGCACAACGTTGTCAATTACTTATCAGGCAAATCCGCGGTTACAAGCTCATATCCTTGGGTAAGCTTATTTCAAGAAAATATAGGCTGCAAAACCAGCAAGGTTACATGTAAGAAACCAAGGTCGCGAAAACAAGGCCACAAGAACAAGCAGAAGGGAAGATTTATGCAACAGTTCATAAAAACTGCACATTAGAGGCCATTCTCTAGTGCAATAGTAAAAGTCTTGGACTGTTAAACATGAACGTACATGTTTTAGTATTGAGAGCAACTACTTAGAGCAATGTCAAAGGTTAGAACTATATCCAACTCACACCTCCAAGATCTCCCTTTAGCAAGGACCAACACTAGATAATGGTCCTTTTTCTTTTTTCTTTTTTATATGCTTTGCTTGCAGAAAATTATACAGAGGAATTTAAGTACTATTGTGATTATCCTATTTTCCTCTTTCCTTCCTTGCGAGAGACCTTTTCTCATTATATTTAATGAATTCAAGGATCCTAACAAAATATCTAATACCAAAGTATATTGCAAGGAAATAATTAAAATATCTAAGGTCCTTTTCTTTTTCTTCTTTTTTGAGAGGTCAAAAGGCAAAACTAAACCCATGATTATTGACTCCACTATCCAGCCAAGTTAGGCGTAACATCTTCCCCTACATTATTGTTAAACACCATATTTGCAATTTTTCACTTGTAAATGAAATTCCATTTTCATTTTTCTTTTAAAAAATGCAGACATGCAAAATGAAGTTAATACAGCACCAGGAGCATATTGTATTTTTGAAATTAAATAGCAGCACTTGAAAATGCATCTAAAACAGTTTTATCATTACTATGAGTAGTATTACCTTGCAGACATAAAAGCCATTCCGAGGAACACAGCTTTCACAGCCTGCTTCTGCCCCGCATAATCAAATGCCAAAGGCAGCATTTCATGCAATGTTAGAAAAGCCATCACTCCTCCAACTGCATGGACAACATAAATTGATCAAACCATAAATATAAAATTTTCTTTCATCAATATCAAGGAACTGATGGTGCTCCAAACCTGATCCTAGCAAGCCCTCAAGGATTTCAGGACTTAAGCTGCTGGGGAATAGATAGGCTGTATACAGAGGAAAAGAAGCTTATTCCCACAGGAAATTCATATACTTTTTCCAGCATCAGTAAAGCACAAAATCAAACTCGAAAACAAAACAAAACAATTTCCATGACCAAAATATCATAGGTGTTTTCTTTTTTTAGTGCAAGTACAAATATAACAGTTCTTTTAGGAATTATGACTTATGAGGCATGTCTCAAGAAAAACGTTAAAGAAATGCCTGAAATTTTATCTTTAGAAAAATGGCTTTAAACAATAACGATTTTGGTCTCTTCTTTTATTTATTTATTTATTTCATCAAATTTCAGCAGATGCAAGATAAAACAGTTGACTTACCTACAATTACAACGCCCAGGGGCTCAGCAAAGCCAGAAAGTGTTGCCAGTTTGAATGCCTGCCATTTGCTGAGGCACACACACAAACCAACCATATAATAATATATCAAGTAAACAATTTATAATATTGTTAAGAATATCTTCACCGAATATTTTGCAAACCCAACAATGCACGTTTTAATATTAGAAGCATAAATGTTTCCCATTTATGGATAACTGGAGATCCATATGAGATTTCCAGATTTATGGTATTTAGCATTCACATGTGACACGAGTGTTGGTAAGACAAAAGCAAGGGTAAATACCTTACCACAAATACAAAGAATGCTTTAGGAGCATATCTATGGCCCATTTCTTGGGGAAAGGTAGCCAACCCTCAATCACCCCCACACAATGTCAGCTTGATCCAATCATCACAGCGGTTAATCAAGGCATTTTTTTGCCCTGGTAATTATAGTACTGCAGAAAACACTGTAGCATGTACAAGTGTACGACCATTATGGTAATTCATGCACAAAAACAGCTGAATCAGTACTTATAATGATTGGATATAGCTGTTTTGGGCATGGAGACAATTAAAGACCAAGCTTCCGTACCATAAACAACAGACCATAGAAACCCAGACTTATCCCAAGCTGAATTTAGCTCGGATAAGATCCCATCAGTGCCTTGACAAATTTCTGGCGAACCATCAATTTGAGAAAACTTAGGCACCACGTATCATCTCAGAAGTTCTTAAATTTCTTTTGAAAAAAAAAAAAAAACCAGATGTTTTGGAATGGACTTAGGAAGTACAATTTTTGAAAGAAAAAGGGGGGGAAAAATTTTAGTTGAAGCAAAGGCTACTGCTTTTGAAAGCAAAAAATTTTCTTCCAAGCCACTGGCAGTACCAATACCAACATACCATCTCTACCATCACCACCACAACCAGCACCAATGTTGGCACCATTACCAATGGCACTGTTGTCACCGCCACCACTGTAGAGGTTAGCATAAAACTATAAGCACCATCTCCTCCAATACCACCATTATAACCATCACGATGGTCAGCATCACCAATAAAACTACCATCGCTGTCCCACAAATACAACCTCCACTGCCGCCGCCACTGCCACCACCATCAACTTCATCAGTCTCACCACCCACATCAGCATTGTCACTCAATCATCACAAACAATGCAACTACAGCCACCTCCCCAACCACCAATGCCATTGTCATCACCTTCAACACTGTTCCGACATATGCTTATTTTTAACGAAATACCATTTTCTGCATACTGGTCCATCAAACTTGCCTTTAATTTACGTATTGTGGCAAGAAGAAATCAAAAAATGAAAATGAATTGCTTTTCTTGATAGACAGAAGTAGTTTCAAGAAGATGAACGAAACAGAAACTTAAAAAAATTCTCACCTCTGCGTTGCAAAATAAACAGGAAGTGCAACAGCAACACCCTGTAAAAGAGAACCTGAAGAAGTTAGGACAATAAGGAAGTGTTTTACCGCTTATTGGTCATTAGGACAATAAGTTAGGTTGCCTGTCTTTCCAGAACAAAGAAGATAATATTAGTAAATGATTTTGATATCAGTCTAGGTTGCAGTTTTGGCACTGGATGGGACTGTAAAGCAATCTTGTAATATTTAATTTTCCAAAACGTTAGACGTGACACCATAAACTACATGCATGGCATGTTAATTTCAAGTTTCCAGAAATAATTACAGCATTAATTATTGGTGATATTTTTTTCTCTTTTGGAACAAAAATATTCCCTCAAATCATATATTCATCAAGAGATTAATTGAGATTTCCTTTCTTGAGTTGTGATCGACCAATGCTAAAGGTACGTAACTCTACAAATTCCCTATTAAGGATTTGTTCCAGATGGCAGAATTTGAAGAATTTTTCTTCTCCATAAGAGAAGGTCATGGGATCTGTTCTACTTTCTATGGTAATAAAAATTATTATTTATGGCATTTACTTCCACCGATCCTTGTAATACCGATTTGATAAATTTTTAATGCCGATTTTATTTAACCTTCCCACAGTTTGAATTTATTTATTTTTAATTTATCTCTAAACATCCCTATGCGCATATCCTCTGAAATCCCTAGTTCTATTCCTCAAAAGTCCAATCTCAGCGATGGCAGAGTGCAAGCACCTCCCTAGTTCTTGTACAAGTTACCTTTCAAAAAATAAAAGAATAACAATAATATTGGAAATCATAATAATAATCAAGAATCGATTTCATTTATGGCAGAGTGCAAGCATTCCAGAGTCCATAGCATCTGTCTGTGAAATAGCAATATTAAGGATCTGAACATACATACCTCTGGGATGTTGTGCAAAGCAATGGCCAAAGCCAAGTTAACACCAACCCGAAGGCCCTACAAAAGAAGAATGTAACAAACAAAATATTTGGTGGAATTAGCATAAGTGATGTTAGATTCTCAAAGCCAGAACAACATTCTCAGGCGATTTTCAATCACTTATTCCATATCATTAAAAATCTATATACATTAAAATATTTATCTACCAAAACAATAGAACATCAAATCAATGAGCCCCAGGAACACACCAGCAGTTTCAACTTGCTAATGAAATCAGGTTAATAACCATATGATTAAATCAGACTTCTCAGGAATTTAAAGGAAGCATACTTAATAACATGATACATACTTTATGTTATCAAAAATAATAATAATAATAATAATAATAAAGAAAACATTAACATTACTAACAAATCCAATAGGTTCAAACTCCACAGTGAAGCATCAAAAGATTGTGCCCCACAAAACAAAGCATCACATAGCCAGGAAGTAGTAAGTACTTCATCAACTAGAAAACACCCTATGATATCATGAGTTGCAAGTTGAATTTAATTACTAAACCAGGAAACAAGAAGCTTATAATTTATAACAAACCAACCAGATATCCTCAAGGATGGTACTTCACAAAACAATAAATCCGATCCTCTGAGTCATGTTAGAATGATGCATAAAAAGTGTTGACCATAGATTGGAGTAAAGCTACTGCTCTTTGGTGCCACAATTCCCTATAATGTAGTTTCATCCAAAATAAAACATCTTGAAACTTTTTTCAATATACATACACTAACACTAGAGGTTAGAACTTGTGAGAAACATCAAGCACAAGCAAATGATGAAATACTCAATTTCCATCTTCAACAAATCAACATTTAGAAATAGAAGATATCTTCAACAGAAACTGACATTGATTTGCATCAAGAACCATGGGAAGTATAACGATCACAAAGCAAACCAAAAGTTGACGTAAAAATAATTCATAGAAATCATGATACTGGATTAAGCACCTCAATATCTAATTTGAAGTGATAGAAGATACATGTTCATCACTATGAAGATAATTCAGTTCTAACTTCCTCTCTCATGAAATTAACTCATTAATCCAAGAATAATATTTAAAATGCTGGGGGTACCTTCATTGATCCAAGAAACACTGCCATTCCCTCTGGAAAGTTGTGCAAGCTTATGCCTGCAACTTGTAAGAAGAAAAAGGTTTAACATTAAATCAGACCACCCTCCACTACAACATGGAATACAATTTAATGATAGGGATTGGCTGAGTTCTAGGAAATTAAAATTTCACAAAATCCATAAAATTAAATAAAGTGAGGGCCAAGAAGTTGGTTTTCGCAAAGAGCCCCTGGCTTGACAAAGAACCCAGGGTGCATCATGTGGATAAGTAATAGCAAAGTTTATATAAAAGATGGCGCTAGATGCAAGGGCAAAGCCAGAATTTTGTCAGTATGGGAGCAATTTTTTTTTTTTACTAATAGAAACCTACCCTTACCCCAAGCATCCCCTAACATTAACAAATAGGCATTATTTTACTTTGCAATATGCTTTCGTTTCGACGGAAATTAACACCAAATATGCGTTAAAGGGCAGAAAACTTTATCAAACACAAATATAGTTTGAACTTTGACACATGAATACCACAAACATTTCGAATGAAAACGTCATCGAACACAGGTTGAAGCATAAATTCTCAAACGTTTTAAATGTTGAAGTAAGCAAGTAACTTTAATGTTGTTTTGAAAATAATTTTAGTGGGCACAAATTTAAAAATTCTTGAAAATTTTATACTAACTCCAACTATTTTTGAAATTTGGGCAAGGGCACTTGCCCCCTTGTCCCCCCTCCCTCTGTATCCGCCCCTGACTGGATGAAATATCAACAGAATTCTTGCAGGAAACCCTGATTATATCTCTTGCTAATGCATTTTCATTTACTTCATCCAATTGTGTGCAATTTCAAGCATATCACTAAAGTCATAGAATATGATCGTTTTGTCTATATGAGATTATGTGTGATATGTTTATGTTAGTCACTATAAGCACATCGTTATCCGAGCACATTGTTCTAGTAACATACCAGTTTTCCCATTAAATTTATATATTCCACCTGGATATGTAACTATAATGAGGTGTCTGCTCTTCCATGTTGGCTGTTCATAGCCCCACTGATACAACATTTGCAACCCAATATTCCCAGTTAATGTCCAATGTGGGGCCTCAACAGTAAAGGGATCACCTCATTTCGCCATTTAACCTATCCTTCAAATTTTCAAATTGAAAATTACAATACAAAAGACGCATAAAATGAAATTAAGCAGACTCCTTGTCTCTAAATTTTCTACCTAGTATAGAATGAGAAGAACAAGTAACAACTACAGCTAATTACATTAGAGAGAGAGGGAGAGAGAGAGAGAGAGACAGAGGAGGAGAGAGAGAGGAGGAGAAATCAAGCTCAATACAGCAAGAGATGGAGCTAATGCAGGAAATGGGCCAATTGGCAGCACACAAAAAGATCCCTGACCAAATGTCAAGTCTTTATTGGCCATGTCAGCCCCCAGGCAGTAACAAGATAAAATGCAACAATAGGAAAGTTAGCATTTAGTGTCCAAACATTTCTCCAAACCTATATCTTTTTTTTTTCCTCTATAAAAAAATTTTTTGTTTTTTTTTTTTTTCAAAAAAAGAGCAAAGGTCCAGAAAGACAGAAGTTATGTTTGGAACATCAGTAAAAAAAATCTGCAATAGCACAAAATCATGCAAATTAACACAAAAACAGTGATTTAAATTTTTGACAATTGAATGCCATCAATTCAATCATCCAAAATCATGTAGTATATGTAGTATGTTCTTAGAAGAGCTCCTACCAGCAGCTACACCTATATATATATATATACACAGAAATGATCAACTCAGGGCATATGCTTATTTAAGTTTATATAAGCATGAAGTTAGTAGATAGTTGTGGGATACATGTTTCGAAAAACTGACTGTTAGATTAGATACTATACTTATGTATGCCATGCATGCCAAAAATCACAGTAATCCAATGGTCGGTTTATCATAAATGTCACTGAGAAAAATTATGATAGTTTTCAACGGTCACAGTTTTTCCAATCTATATTTTGAGATGTTTACATTGGATCACTGCGATTTTTGGCATGCATGACATCCATAAGCAAAATATCTAATCCAACGGTCAATTTTTCAAAATATATATCCTACAATTATCTATTAGCTTCATGCTTACATAAGATATATAAGCATATGCTGACTAGATCAAGACAGTCAACTAATCATCTACCAATATTTTATTATTTATTAAGACTGCAAATAAATGTGGAAGAATTCAAAATCTAAAACAAATAGAAAAATAATCTCACCTATTGCCGTGACAATTCCACTGAATAAAACTTGGCGTCGATGCTTTTTCATAATGTCCTTGCCCCCTTCATCCCCATTATTCTGTTCTCAAGCACAATGCCAATTAACAATTAGATATTTTGGCTGAATATAGAAGTGTCTAGTGTTAATATGCATATGTAAGCATAATAAGAGAAAACCCATTCTTGGGAAAACTGATCATTCAAACCTTTTTACTTTTTTCATCTGTACTGGGAGCAAGTGTTGGTTCTGGGATGAAACTAGCAACAACAGCAAAAAAAATGACACCAGCAAAGAACTGCATGGCCAATGAACTACAATTAGTTGTCAAAACAAATATGAATGAATCATGTAATGGAACTTTGCATTTGAATTGAAACAACAGAGAAGAAGATGGCTTACCCAGAGGTTGGCTTTTAAGAAGCCAATGGAGTTGATAGCATTATGAGCCAAATCTAGGAAAGATATGCTCAGCATCAGACCTGCAGCAAAACCCTGAATGAAGGAAATCTTGAGGTTTAGAACACGCTGCTAAGCAAACAACAAGTCGACTATTTGGGTAATATACAAACAATGGCTAGGAGAGAGAAGAGAAAACATAAACAATTAAAATAATAGGATGAGCTCAGTTACGAGTTTCAGTCAAGCTTTTCAAGAAATAGATAGGTGCTACAAACTGACTGGTATTGAAACAGGTAAAATAGCTTTTTGCTTAAGAAATGGAGGGTTCAGCTTCTGAGTATCACCTGTAAAAGCCCGAGCATCTTCAGATTGGGAGCATGATTAAGAATTACAAAAAGTGCACCTGTTCCACATGCCAAGACCTATTATTAGATTATCAAATCAAAACCAATCTAGAATTAGTTTATCCAATCATCGAAGTCATGAAGCAATTAGAAAATCAAAAAGTTTTAAAAAAGCTGCAAATAAAAAAGTTTCAAGTGCAGATGAATTTTACATGAATAGGATGTTTGAGCTTTCCATAATTGAATAGAACAGTGAAGATAGCTATTCATTTAAGCTAAACAATATCCCAATATTCAAGTCATAAATGAAATTATAAAAATAAAAAGTAAAGAAAATACAGGTTCGCATAGCTGTGTAATATGTTACTCCATCACATGAGAATAAGGGTCGGCAGAATTCTATTTCACGGAGAGAGAGAGAGAGAGAGAGAGGGAGAGAGAGAGAGAGAGAGATTAACCTAATAACCATATACTGCAGAAAAACACTTCCTTTTAAAAAATTTGGCCAAAAATCCATATTTAATGAGCTCCTAAAAGGTACAGTAATTTAATTACATCTTAATCTCAAAACTAAAAAAGTTCAGATAACACCACGCATAAATCCCATATTCAAAAAATAAATTACAATTTATAAATAAAAAAAACAAAAACAAAAACAAAAAAACCAAAAAAAAAAATGTAAATAAACAAATAAAAACTAATTCAAGGACGGAATGCACAAAGCTTAAAATATAAAATCTGGGACTTAAATCCATCTTCGACTGAGCACCTAAAAGTATTATATATTGATCACACCTAAATCCCCCATGAAAAATACGTCAATAAAAATGCTAATTCAACACTTGGAATTTGAAATTATGAGCTAAGTGAACCATGCCATTGTCCAATTCAACTTGTATAGTTGTAACGTATTCAAGTCATTGAATACAGGCTCCAAACACAAAATTGGGCCAAAACTCTAAACTTAATCAGCACCCAAAAGTACAATTAACTAACCACGTAAAAATCAAGATTAATTAGTGAATAACCCGCCAAATTACATTAGTTAAAAAGCAAATTCATGAAATAGGTTACTTGGATTTTGAAATTACAAACTCATTGAACCAACCCATTATCAAAGTCAACCCATATGAAAACAAGCCGCAAACACAAAATTGGAAAAGAAATCCAAATTTAACAAAACCCAATTGTACAATTTAAATAATGACACTATAATCACAACTAAATTGGTAAGTGTGCATTAATTAAAAAATGAGATGCTTGGAATTTGAACTTAAAAGCTCCATATTAGCTCCCAGCTTTTCACCTAAAATCCATGAAATGATGAATGCAGGCTTTTCTCACCTAGAGAAGTACTCAATCCACCAACGAGTGAGAGAGCAAGAGCCACCAAGACCTGAGAATCCATGGAGGTTTCTGCTCCAAAATTCTAAGACCAGAGTATTCAAAATGATTTAGAGATATGAAGAAAAAAATCTAGGGTTTGAACCTTTTAAATAGCAAAAGAAGGTGTAGTGGTAGATGCAGACTGATTATATTATAAGGGGTTCTGGGTTTAAACCGGTATTGACTGACTAAGCAAAACACTCAGCCATATATATATAAGGGGTAGAGAGAGAGAGAGAGAGAGGGGTGGGTGGCGAGGGAGAGAATGGGACTAAGATTTTAAGTGGGCTATTGTCGAGTGCACTGAATAAGATACTCTTGAACTTATAAAAACTGTTCTAGAGAGAGAAAGAGAGAGAATCTTTACAGTAGAAGAAAGAGATCGTTTGATAGTTTGCTCCAAGAAATGTGAACCTTGGTCTTCTCTCCACCATTGTCTTCCTAGTTTTTGCAGTTCGCACTCTATACCTAACTTCACAGTGGCATTATTCCCGTACAAATTTGAATTGTTTAGGTTCTTGGGCCCTCCGCTGCCTTATGGTCCGGTCCCTATTGTGCTGTTAGTTAGAGTGTAGCTGACGGTTAGGGCATGAAATGGATGGGCCTTCACCTAAAACCCCTCATGCTTCTTCTTTTTTTTTTTTTTTTTTTTTTTTCTTTTTTCCAAGCAATAAGGTGTTTGAGCTATCAGAGTCAAACTAATCCCCACTCCCCACGTAAAACTATTGTCCCATGGGATCATATAACACCCGAACTACTAGCCCTAACAGGTTGATAGCCAAAGAGAGTTTGGCTGGTTTTGATCTCAGGGTGTATGAGTTTTTAGCTTATCCTTTTGCCGCCTGGCTAACTCTCATTGGTTCCCTTGTGCTTTGACCTATATATCCTTGAGTTCACCCCTTTATGTTAAATGTGATTGTCTTATCAGAGTTGTTTGTGCAGTGATAACTTGTGATTATAGTTGAGTAGATCTATCAATTCAAACTATACTATATGTCAAAAAAAAATTGAGATAACTGTATGATTCGATCCAATACTTTAATTTGAATCGGTTAATTGAATATTCAATCTAATAGGCCTTCTATTATTAGGTACTCCTTACGCAACTTTGCATAAGGTGACCTTTATAGGATCAAATACAAAACAGATTTTGAAAAACTGACCTTTGGATTAGATGAACTACTTATGAATTTCATGTCCGTCAAAAATCATAGTGATCCAACGATCAGTTTCCAGAAAATATCACAGTGAAAAATTGTGACTTTTTTTTGCTCTTTAAAATGTCACCAGTTTCTCCCAGTTTTGTTTTTCAAGAACTGACCGTTGGATCACTGTGATTTTTGGCGACTATAAAATTCATAAACAGTTCATCTAATCAAACGGTCAGTTTTTCAAAATATATTTTCTATTTGACCCTGTAGAGGTCATCTTACGCAAAATTGCGTAAAATGCACTTTATAATAGAAGGACTGTCCAATTTGATAGTCTTATCTACATTTTTCTACAACTCTCAAAAGCAAAAGGGCATATTTTTTGCCATGGTTGCGAACAAGTTTATTTTAATACCTAAAGTATTTTTTGCCATGTGGATCTATTGATCTAGGAACACATATTCTCTCTCTCACTCATGAGTTTATAAATGAGATGCATATATGTTTTTTTATATATAAAACAAATTAATATATTTGAAATAATTTTTTCTTTTACAAAAATTATCTTCTACATAAATATTGCTAAAAAATAATACCTATAATTCTTATTCTACCCATAAGCAATAACTTTTATTTTTATTTATATTTATAACTCATTAATTAATAACTAGAGTATTTTTAAAAATTTAAAATGGTAGAGAATGGGAGAATGGGAATCAGATTTGGGGAGTGCACTGAAGAAACTGCTCTTGAACATATAAAAAAACTGTTTTAATTAAGAGAGAGAGAAGATTTACAGGAGAAGAAAGAGATGGTTTGATGGGTTGCTCCAAGAAATGTAAATTGGAAACCATTTTATTCCTGTTGGTTTTGGAGTCTATGCCTTTCTTAACAGTGCCGTCATCTCCGTAAAGATCCAAATTTGCTTCCAGCCTTGGGCCTCCATCCGGTCCCTGTTACTCTCAGTTTATAAATTAGATTACTTTTTAGGCCATCATCGGTCACAATTCAAAAAGATGTAAATATTTTTTTTTTCTTTTTTTTTTTTTGCAATTGGATGCAAAAGACTAGTGCTCCACCGGTAGATTTAAAATTGGATGAAAAATACATTGGATTTAGCGAAAATTTTTAGAGAATGAAATCGACCATTGGATTACTGTGATTTTTTACCGACATGACATTCATGAAAGAGGTATCCAATCCAACGGTCACTTTTTCAAAATACGTGATGGAAGTGGTCCTAAAGTAAATCACCTAATGAAAATTGCATCAGGTGCACTTGATGATAGCATGTCTGTATCAATGGATCATAAATTGTTACAATTTTTTCTACCTCAATGTAACTCAATAAAAAAAATTTGTACAAAATTATTTTTTTATTTTTTGGATTAGAATAAAGTAGTAACAATCAATTCAAATTTGTCCCTCTTGAATAGGATTACTGGCTTTGCTCTTGGTTTAAATAGATCTATTTTTCTCTAAGATACATAAAAATGCATAGAAACTGATGTTGGTTTAGAGCAACTCCAATGGTGAGTTCAAATTTGAATTTAGATCCATTTTTGAACCTAGATGCAAATAATCGTTGTTCAAACTGTGAGTTCAAAAGTGGATCCAAAATGGATTGAATCTGAAAGTTGATTCAAATTTGGATCCAAGTTTAACTGCACTCATTTTTCTCCAAGACACATAAAAGTGTCTAGAAACTTGTGTCTGATTTGGGAGAAAACAACTCTAATGGTTACATCCTTTATATATATATATATATATATAGTAAAATGCATAACCATTTGGATCCAAGTGCTTTAATGGCGGTGGATCCATTTTTTGGTTCCTGTATTTATCTCTCTTCTCCCAACTCAAATATAAGTTTCTATGCACTTTTATGTGTCTCAGAGAAAAATGGATCCAACAAAACTTGGATTCAATTTTGAATAAACTTTTATCCATTTTGGATTCACTTTTAAACCCACCGTTTGAGTAGTATTTTTGTATCTGGGTTTAAAAAATTGATATAAATCCACCATTGAACCCACCATTGGAGTTGCTCTCAGAGCAAGACAGTAATATAAAGAGGAACTAAAAAATGAGTAGTATATCATTGGAGCATTTTGGATCCAAATGGCTTTCCATTTTATTGTTGAAGATTCAAAAGATCCAAGTATATAAATCCAACCAATAAAGTTGATATAACAGTTAGCTTTCAAAGGGGGGAAAAAACTAACGGCTAGGGCATGAATGGATCGGATGTGCGCCTCCACCCAAAACCGCAAAACCAAAAACCTCCGAATAGGAGGATATAATGAGCCAATCAAAAAATTTATTTTTGTAATTTGTTAAGACAACTCCAAGTAGAGCACTAATTGTCTCGATAAATTCTTTAATATTTTAAATAGGACTAATTAATTTTTTTCTTACCTCCATTCATATCTTGCCACGTACGGTGGCAAAACCAGGAGTAAAGTTTAGAGGGGCCAAGCCCTTTACCAATCTTTCCCCAAAGTCTAGGGGGGCCAAACCCCTTACCAACCTTTCTCCATTATGCAAATATCATATATTATATATATATATATATATATATATATATATATATATTAAGGAAAGTCAAAAAGCTGGGGGGTCATGGCTCCCCTTGGCTATGCCTTGGTTCCGCCCCTGGCAACGTATTATAATTAATTTTTAAAAATATAATTACTTGGACACAAATACATAAACATGTTACACATAAATATATATTCATATGTATAAACATATAAACACTTGGACATGTGGAGACAAACACGTAGATATGTATCCATATAATAATGTAAATATAAAGATGTATGCATTGGATCAATTCTTTTAGATTACTTTGACACCTGAAATGTGGACATGCTGGGAATGCATGTTATGTGTGCTAAATATACATCTAGAACAGCAAACTAAACAAGTTAGTCTCTTAATCAACTGAAAAAGACAATCATGCTAATGGTAGATAATTGTAAAGAAAAACACAATAATCATAACAAAGAAGGCTATATGCTAGATGTTAGGACTTATTGGATTTTGGCTCATGATCATTTTATAATTAGAGAGTGTAACAAAATTCTCAAACCTCTTAAATTTAATTATTTCGGATTTTTCTTCAAATAAATTCAACTTGAATTTATCTCATATATTTCAATAATTCTCAAATATTTTAAATATTATAAATAATTCTTAAGTTATTTTAAAAATGGTTAATTCCATTTTAGTACCACGAATTTTATACTGATTTTCAATTCAGGCCATAAACATTTTTTTGAATCAATTTAGTACCGAATTAAAAGTTATAATTTTAATTTGAGCCAAACTATGACTCTGTTACTCAAAATTGACGGAAATAGCACGTGACTCATCAAACTAGCCTATGTGGCAATGACGTGGCGTGATGTGGCATAATTTCCCTCCAAAATTATGCACGTGCTTATCACGTGATGCTAAAGCACCCTTAAACAATCATATTTTATCTCTCTTCCAATCACCCACCTTCTCTCTCAGCTCCAAACCCAAACCCTATTTTCTCTCCCATCAAAGCCTCCGCTACTCCCTCAGATTCTTCCCTTACTAACAACTCCCCGCCACCGCCACCACCAATCCTTAAACATCGCCGCTTCGCCGACGAGAACATCCGAGATGAAGCCCACCGCCACAACTCCACCAACCCCCAACATAATTTCTCCGCCAAGTATGTACCCTTCAATGTTGACCCTTCCTCCACCTCCGACGAATCCTACTCCCTCGACGAGATCGTTTACCGATCACAATCCGACGGCTTCCTTGACGTTCAACAAGACGTGGACGCATTCAAAAACTACGACGGCCATGTGAACCAGCCAACCTAAATATCCCGAGAGATTGGGAGGTCTCTCGTTCACTTAAGTTTTAGTGGATTGTGGATGATGTTTATCCGTCTCGATTTATCCTTCTCTATTATTCACATTTATCATTCTCTATTATTCACTCAAGATTAGGTTTATGAAAAAGGATAAGAGTTTGTAAAAACTGGGAGTCGCCACCTTATTTTTAGGGAACAAGGAAACCACAAAAAAGAGTTTTATTTTCAATAAAACATTGACCCCATATTTTGGAAAAACATGGTTTTTGAATCAAAGTTGGATTCGGGGGCTAGGTTACGAAGTGGGAAGGTTCCAAGGAACTCCTTGTAGGCACCCATCTCGCCCTAATTAAAGGTCTCCTAATTAAGTTTGGGCTTTATCAAAATCTTATCGCAACAATGCTATTTATCTAATCAACCACAAAATATGAATAATAATATATAATAATAATAATAGATAGTATAAAAGTATACACAATCCTAAGGACTTTAGGAGACTCGTAGCAACCTAAGATTGGACTTGCGCCCTATTGACTGCCTACGTACCTTACCAATTACTTGATAAGAATCAAAGTCCACGTAGTTCGATTACCTAGGACTCTCCTATTGTAATGAACTATATAGCCAAAATGATTCTATCTTATCTAGGACTCTAGCTTCGAGAGTTTGGGTTTGATCAAAACACTTTTCTTTGCGTAAAAGATGGAATTTCATTCCATTTTAAACATTTTCAAAATCACTTACGTTTAGAGTTGTTCTCGAAGTAGACTCCTAAATTAGGTAGAACTCAATTACTATCCTAATTCTTACAACAAAGGACAGTCCTAAGCGAGGTCAAGTAACCTCCCTAATCCTAGGGTTCCTAGCTAGTCCTAAGTTAGTCTAAATACCTAAAATACTAATTATATGCATGCTGGAATTTCTGGAAAATGCATAAAAAATGCAACAAAGGATGTAAACAATGCATGAAAAATGTCCTAAATGCAATCTAAGTTATCTATGTGAACTTAGGCATGTTTCTATGTTAGTTTGGGCCTAAAAAATGACATTTAATACATTTTTAAGGTATTTTTAATCCATTGACAGATTTATATATACCTTTTAAAATGCATTAAAGTCTATGAAAATAATAAATAAAAAATGGGAAGATGATTAACATGCAACCTAATATGCATACTAAAATTACTCTCAAAGTATATCATCATAATCATGTTTCACATAGTCTATTTAATCACAAGGGAAGGGACTTACCTTTGCATGCTCCCTCGAACACAATTCATATATCAATTATATCTAAACATCCCAAGTGATGAAACTAACTATGATAAGAATAATATTAATGTTAAACTTGAATAACCTAACATCCTAATATGATTATTTAACATGCATCCTAAACATAAAACTAATTCTAAACATCTAATCCTAGAATGACATGATCAAAGAAGAATGAAAAAAGAAGAAGAAATATGCATATATATCATAAAACTAATCCTTATTATGCATTCCTAAAGAAAACCATTCTAATAAACTGATCTCTATCATGCATACTAAAGAAACAATGAACTAACCTATCATGCATACTAAAGAAATATGAAAACATAACCTAAACACTCATCCCTAACACAACATGGACACAGAAAAGGAGAAGAAGAAGAAGAAGAAGAAGAATGCAAAAACTTTAAACTTCACAACTCTACTAATCTCTTTTGCTTCCTTCCCTCTTGCTCCAAGCCTTCTCTTCAAGCTCCAAGGACTTCAAAAGTATAGCTAAGAGTGCTATGGGGGAAGCTTGTGCAATGCTCAAGCCTCTACTCTCCAAGCTAACTCTCTAAAGCTAATTGTGTGTGTTAAAACTGATTTCAGAGCTCTCTATTTATAGGGAAGCCTGAATTTGATCAATGGTTGAGTTTAAATCTTTTAGGAATGATCCAAGGGCTCTAAACCAGCTTTCCAAGGTCTTCAAACTCATCCCAAAGTCCTCATGGCCGAATTGGACACATGGCAAGGCTTGAAAGTGTCATGGCAGGAAAAAAACACTGAAAATTATCAAAATTGGGCAAAGGGATCGATGACCATCCACCTAGGGACGGTTGGCCGTCCATGGGTGGACTGTCATCCATTCTCTCGCCCAATTTTGCCCTATTTTGGGCCTGTCTCAGCCCTTTTTGATCCGGTTTCGGCTTTTTTTGGCTTTTCGGGCCCGTTTTAAGTCCAAATTCGACAATTCAAGTGCCAAAACGATCGTGATTCGATTCTCCATGTTTTAAGAAGTGTTTTAAGTGAAAATGCATTGACCAAAGTCAAATTTTTAGGGAAAAGTTGACCGATTAGCTGTTTAGGGCCTGCCGGGCCCAAATTAGGGTTTTGAAATCTGCTTACCAATCGCTCTCGAAATCATTTATTCTTCTTGAAACAAGTTTTAAAATGTTTTAAGAAAGTGTTTTGAAGCCTTTGAAGGCTTTGGTTTGATAAAAAGATCGAATCTCTGTTGTTCCCGGCCGAAACCCTAATTTGAACTTGAAATGACCTTTTGAGCCTTGAGAGACAATTATGAGCTAGGAGGCTTAACAGGCCTTGCCACTGATCAACTTAGCTATTAAACATACCCTAAATATTCATGCCAAAGCCTCAAGACCACCCAAGACAAGATCGATAGTCATTCAGAGCTTTTGTGATTCAAAATGTAGTACTGTCATTCAAGTCACAAAAGGCCTTATTTTCTATCAAACCTGGCTCAGAATGCCTTGAAATTTAATAAGGACACTCCTAGACTCTCTAAAAACTAAATGCAAAAAGAACCGACTCGATCTAACCTAAAAACCTACATGCGATAATGACCTCTAGCTACTCATAAGGGTAAAACTGTCAACTTAGGGTTTTGACACCCTATTTCATCTCTAAACATAGGCAACCATTCATGACCATACTCATGGTAAAAAATGGATGTCTACAGGCCAGTATTGGCGAGCCCTCTTCGACTCTCGCATCGGCAAGACCACGTGGCCGTATGGGTCTGGTGTATGGAGTAAGAAGGAATGGGTTGTGGCTGAAACTTGTGGGAATAGCCATACGGGTAGTTTTAAGGATTTAGGCATGATTGTTTTGGTGAGTCAAGTGAATCGGCTGCGGCCGCAGAAAATGAACCGCACGGTCGTCGGCGTCAGCTGTGCTTCGACAGGGGATACGCCGACGGCGTTATCAGCTTATTGTGCTCCTGCTGGGATTCCTTCAATTGTTTTCCTTCTGACGAATCAGATTTCAATTACCCAGTTGGTTCAGTTGATTGTTAATGGGGCATTTGTGTTAAGTCTTGATGCGGATTTTGATGGGTGTATGCAGTTAATTGGTAAAAAAAACTACAGCAATCGAAGTATTGCAACAATTTGATTGGGAAGTGCCTGATTGGGTCGTTGTTTCTAGTGGAAATCTTGGGAATATATATGCATTTTACAAAGGGTTTCATATGTGTAAAGAATTAGATCTCGTCAGTCAAATTCCTCGACTAGTTTGTGCTCAAGCTGCAAATGCTAATCTGCTTTACCTTCATTACAAATTACAAATCATGCTGGATTGATTTCAACGTCATTTCATCACATGCTATGCACGTGCATAATTTTGGTGGGAAATTATGCCACATCACGCCACATCATTGTCACATAAGTTGGTTTGATGAGTCACGTGCTATTTCCATCAATTTTGAGTAATGAAGTCACTGTTTGGCTCAAATTGAAATTATAACTTTTAATATGATACTAAATCGAGTCTAAAAAAAGTTTATGGTTTGAATTGAAAATCAGTATAAAATTCGTGGTACTAAAACAGAATTAACCCTTTTAAAAATTACCAAATTATTCTGTATGATTATGAAAAAAGAATGCATTTATTTTTATTAACTTGCGATATTGATTTTCTTATTCTGAATTTTTTTAATAAATATCTTTCAAATTGTTTCTGGAATACTTCTGAATATACGATTACTAAATTACGAATTATTCCACGGCCGAATAATTCTTGAATTCCAAATTGATGATTACCTCAATTTTTTTCTCCACAATTATAAGAAGGAGTCGTTAATTTGTTCTCCATGCAGAGAATTTTGCATAATCGCATCTTTAAAAAAAAATCGTCTTTTTCATAGAAATAGTCAAAATTAGGGATGTCAACGGGACGGGTCACCCCTTTCCCAACTCCGTCCCATTTAAGAAAACTCCATCCCATTCCCGTCCCAAACCCGTGACGGGTCAGGATTTGGAATCCCATTCCCGTCCCAATTAAAAGACCCCATCCCATTACCGTCCCGTCCCATTTACTATTTTCTTTCTACTTTTCTCAATTTTCTCAGTACCTAAATAAATTACAAAATACATCGATGAACATTAAAGATAATTGTTATTTATAAGAGTAAAATAAATTAAACCTCTTAAAGGGCATGATTGAAATTTCATTTTATTAAGGAGAAACTTAATTGTATAATACCTATAAAATAAATATAATAAAAATACATAAACATATATAATCGGAGCGGTACGGATTTTTAAGCACTCATTCCAAATCCGTCCCAAACCCTATAAGGTTTTAAAAAAGAATTCTAAACCCGCCCCTAACCTTGTTAAAATAACCTCAAACCCTTTCCAATAGGGGAGGGCGGGGAGGGGCGGGTACCTGAATAAACCCGCCTGTTGACATCCTAGTCAAAATGGCCTTCAAAACCCATCATTTCATAGTTTCCATCAAAGCGGGCACTTTATGAAACGTTACCGTTTTCTGTAAACGACCTAAAAACTCACCCTTTTCAAGTGCACCACTTTCTTCGAAAGTAGCTGGAGGAGAAGAACAATTTTTTTTCTTCTTCTTCTTCAAACCCTAACAAAACCCCAATTTCTGGGACCTCAAATTTCCTACCCCCACTTCTATTTTCTAGCTCAATTTTCCCTCACTTTCTCGAGAAAGTACCAATGGCCTCTAAACTTACTCTCCGGATCGGATCTCGACTTCTACTCAATAATACATATTTCTCCCTGTCCTCTCTCCACCACAAACCCCCCATCTTCTCCATCATCGAATCTCCACACTCGATCTCATCGTTCTCCAATCTCCGTTCATTCTTCAGCGAGTTTCCTTTCACGATCTCCGGCCACCGGCTCTTTTCCACTGCTCGCCGCCACCCGGCCCGGTCCAAATCCGTTGACATTGGAGCCCGAGCTCGACAACTCCAGAACCGGCGGCTCTGGACGTATGCTCTAACCTTCAGCTGCATCGCCGGCTTCATCGTTATCGTCTTGAACAATTTTCAAGACCAATTGGTCTTCTACGTGACACCTACTGATGCTCTCGAGAAATTCGCGGCGAATCCTTCGAAAAGCAAGTTCCGATTGGGCGGGCTTGTCCTCGAGGGCAGCGTGGTCCACCCGGCGTCGTCGCCGGAGATGGAGTTCGTGGTCACCGACTTAATTACAGACATGTTGGTCCGGTACCAGGGATCGTTGCCGGATTTGTTTAGGGAAGGGCACTCAGTGGTTGTCGAAGGGTTCGTGAAGCCAATTACGGATGATATTCGAAAGGAGGTGTCAGCGAAGAGCGTTTCAGGGAAGGCTAGGAGTGGGGAATGTTATTTTTCTGCCACGGAGGTGCTTGCGAAGCATGACGAGAAGTATATGCCGCAGGAAGTTGCAGCTGCGATCGAGAAAAATAAAAAGAAGCTCGCGGAGGGTGAGGAGGTGGCAGCGGCGGTGGAGAGAGTCAAGGCCTCGTAGATTAATGGGTAGGATTCGATTTTCTATCATTCGTGCTGCTATAATTTATTTTTGATTGCATAAATAGATTAAAAATGTAAGAGGTTATTCGATACTCGGAGATTGTTGTAGAGAAAATTAAGTGAGCAGATTCTTGTTTGTGCCGAGGAAGAGAGAGAGTTTCAATCACATGAGGCTTTTGCTTTACAATTTTGTTGTTGTAATGCCACATTCATTAATTTTGGTGAGACTAATGATTTATTTCGATGAAATAATGAATAAATGCAATTCAAAAACGGGTTATCATATCATAATAGTTTGCTGTTATTCAATGTTATTTTGTTTCCAGTTTGAAATTCTGTGAGATGCTTTATTGCAATGTCAAGATAAGATACAGTTGTGAAAAAGAATAAAAAATTATATGTGCTTTCCACGTGTTCATATTGATCTGTTTATGATGGTGTTTAGTCCAGAGTTGTTTGGCGATCATTGATCAGTAATCAAATAAGCTTTGCCTCAAATGTCCAATTTCCAATTAGGCATCTGGCCAAAGCTTTAGTCAGTTTATAGACTATAAAATTATTTTTTGTTCTTGAATTTCTGTCACATATTGGTTTGAATAGAAAATGAAAATATATTCTACAAAATTCGTTCAATCACATAAGCTACAAAATGATTTCTATAAGATTGTATAGATTTGAGAAATCAGAATGCAAATTTATGATTGTTCACCGATTTCTAGTCTCTTGGGTTGGTATGCATTATGGTGAGTCCTAGATTGCCTTTGCTGTTGCTAGGTTGGTTGCTAAATAAGTGACCAAATCGACTTTCCTTCTTTGGGGAAGTTAGGTGTTTAGATAATTGATGGTGTCTCTCTTAATTTTTAGATAACAAATGCCATTTTTGGAAGGCTAAGGGCCCATTTGTGTTAGTTGTTTCTAGTATCACTTTTGGAAAACTACCTCTTCACATATCCTTTTAGAATTATGTTCGAACCATGTCTTCACATATCAAATTTTCCATATTAGAAGTGATTATGGCAAAAGTTGGGATCCTCTAATTTTTGCCACAATCACTTCTAGTATGAAAAATTTGTCAATCATACTATCACTTCTCAAGTTGTTTAGAAGTGATTATCACTTTATCTCTTTGATCAAGTGGAATTTTAAGCTCCAAAAGTGATTTTAAGAAAAAAACTTATGCAAATGGGCCCTAAGTCTAAGGTTGTGCGCCTCTTGAGTCTTGACATTCAAGAAGCTTTTTTGGTCTGTAAAAGCATACCCGTGGTAGTGTTTCCTCTACTATATCTGTTTTGTGTCTTATAGTTAGTCTTAAATTACATATGGTTTTCAAGTTTAAAGCATAAAAAAATTATGCTTACTATATTGAGTGCCATAGTGTGTACTATTCATGCTACTGTACTAACTAGCACAGCATTGTTCATGATACTGTAATGAGGCACTGTTCATACTGCTGTGCCTGTAGTATAACGTTGTTTGCGCTATTGTGGCAGTGACCTTTTAAGGTATTTCGGTCTTTTTATGTTCTACTAATTAGGGCTTTAATGCATGGTTAGGAATGATTTGATTCAAAGCTAGGATTATCGTTATTAGGGTTTTTTTATTTATAAAAAGGATTTGTATTCTTCTCCGTGATAGTGGAATGAATTTGGAGTCATCGAGCTTT
>JAESVK010000888.1:402827-415239 GCA_017140935.1 Hamamelis virginiana | reverse complement strand
GTCCTATTTTTTGGAAGAAATTGGGGGCCTAAAGTCATATTTTTTTTGCATGAACATTCAAATTTTGGGGCCCGATTTTTTTGCAAGAAATTGAGGGCCTAAAGCCTTTAATGGCTTTAGCTCAGGGCCGGCCTTGTCAGTAGCGAAACTAAGAGTAAAGTCTGGCTCCGCCCCTGCATGGAATTGAAGAAAAAAGAAGAAGAGAAGGAGAGGGAGAATATTGGTTGTTGAAAGTGGTGGTGGGAGAGTGTATTTGGAGCTTCAATCTGGAATCCAACACCCTCTCCGACTTTCGGATCATTCCGACACTTCTCTTACCGTTTCCATCTCCCACCGTGGCCTCCACCTTCCCGGCCACCACACTTGTCTTCATCTTCGTCTTCATATGCAAGAAACTGATGCATCAATGAACGTACACTACAAAAATCAGATCAAACCAAATTCATAGGGGTGATAATCAAATGAACACTTTGAAACTTTTTCCAATTCCCCACAAAAAACTGATGCATGTGAGATGGACAGCAGCGCCATTTAATCTTAAAGATTAATAGTTAACATTCTCTCTCCCCAAGATGGAGGAGGAGAGTAAAAAGAAACTTAATTAGATCAGTTTAGGAGGTGCTTTGTTGTGCTCTATCTTTTTTTTTTTTTTAATTAGAAACTGATGCATATATATGCAGTAAATTGATGTATTATATATATATATATAAAATAAAACTGATGGGAAAATGCATAAAATTTTATAGGCATGCTTCAGTTTTGGAAGAATGTATCGGTTTAATGAGAAATGTATCAATTTGTTTTTCAATTTTGAAGAAACTTATGGATTTACACGCATCAGTTTTCAGAGGTGGTTATTTAGGAAATTGATGCACTTTTTTTTATTTTTTTATAAAACTGATGAGAAATGCATTAGTTTGTCTTTTGATTTTGCAAAACTGATGCATTTTATAAAACTGTTGCGGGAATTGGTTTAAAAGACATATTACTCTTTTAAAAAAAAAAAAAAAAAATCTTAAAATGAGACTTTTGGATAAAGTGAAAAGAAGATGAAACTTTTAAATTAAAAAAAAAAAAAAACTTAAATTGAGACTTTAAAATAATTTTTGGACAATTTCCATGAATAATCCTAAGTTTCCAAAATATTACGGTTACGAACCCGATCCAAAACATATTACGAAAATATTTTTTTAGGACATAAATACCCTCCACTCATATGGGTATTTACAATTTGGCCATTGAAATTGTCAAAATTTGATAAGGATGAATTAAAAAAAAATTGAAGAGTCCCCAATAATCAACACAATCTCCAATTTCGGGATTGAGGATTGTGTATAAATCTGGGGATTGGGGACATTGAATGACATGCATGATGTGACATATTAGAATTGAGAATTAATTATTAGAAAAGTTGAGGATTGTGTATAAATTTGGGAATTGGGGATTGTGTTTAATTTTGGGAATTATGTGTACACATGGGGATACTGTGCAAATATGGGTGTTCCGTCAACAATTGTGTATTGGAAACTTTGTAAAAAATTGGGGATTACGTGTTAAATTGGTGATTATGTGTAATAATTTTTGTAATTAAAAATTCGGGGGACATTGAATGTCCAACATTAAATATTGACGTGACATAATGTGGATTGGAGATTCTTAACAATATTGGTAATTACTAGATAAATTGGGGATTTAGGATTCTGTTTATTTTTGGGGATTATAAGTAAATAGGATTAATTTTTGGCCAAATAAATCTCTTTTTTTTTTTTTTTGAAAGATTTTGATAGGTTGGTTAGTTGATGCTATTTTATACTGATTGATTAAATTAACTGGAAAAATTAATTGATTACAAATGTTTACAAATTGTTTCCCCAATTGATAGTAACAAACTTGTCAAAGAAAACATTTTAGCATTGCATAATAATTTTATGGGTCGACAAATCTAGTTAGTGCGAAATGAGAGAGACTAGTAAATACACTTAAAAAAAAAAAGGTGATGGGAAAGAATAATAAAATAGAATTAATAAGGGAACACCCATGGAAATAAATTTCTTAATATTACACATTTTATATTAAATTAAAATAAATAAAAAATTGAGTGAGGGCATGCATATTTAGTTACAAATAGCGCCATATAATGTCAATAAAAAATACAGACACAAAAAAATAAAAAAAAATTGATTTTTGTTGTGATCCTGAAGATCCCACATCGCTCCCACACAATCCACTGAGTGGGTTTAAATGGGGGGTTGTCCCTTCACCTAGTATGACGCGTTTTAAACCCGTGAGGCCCAAAAGTGCTAAAGCGGACAATATCATGCTAGGCCCATTTATAACAATTTTGACTTTGTTGTTACACAATCTATTAGTCTAGCGATATATATCTCCACCTTCAAAAGTAAGATTTAGAATAGTTCAAGTGTATAGAAATACATTAATACCCGATCACTTGTTAATATTAAGGAGGTTAGAGATTCTACAACCTTCTTGTTTTCCCGTGCTCCATTCCTGTAATAAAATTGACCTTAATATGATTAAAAATTTATGGACACTCACAGGATAATGAATCCTACCTAATACATCATGTTTTAAAAAAATTATGTTAATTGAATGATCATCTCTATTTAATTAATTTGATTTTAATCAAATTGTTGGTGGCGTTTGGATAAGCTACCATTTTTTTGCTTTTTTAATTTTGGAAGTGGAAGCAACTTTTTGCTTCAACTATCAATTTTTTGGAAATAAGAAGTATGTTTGGATAACCAAAATTGCTACCTGTTTTAAAAAGCAAAAAACAAAAAGCATGTTTGGATAACCAAAATTGCTACCTATTTTAAAAAGCAAAAAACAAAAACTATGTTCATGAAAGGAAACTGTTTGTGTACCTAGAAAATTTTACAGAAAATTTGACAGAATTTCCCCTGTACGTTGGACTTTTTCCATGTACAAATACTCACACAAATCCACTTTCACATGATCAAAACCATTAAATCCAACTATCAAACTAGTATCAACCATATCAAACTAGTATCAACCAACTATCAAACCCTTAAAATTTGATTCAAATTTTGGGAGATTCAAGGTGGATGGGGATTTGCAGGTTGTCGAGCTTGCCGAAGGGGAGAATAGGAGGAAGCTCTTGCGGTGAGCAGCAACGGTCACGGCACCCTATGCGAGGGAGAGAGAGCTTTGGACTTGAATTTCAGGGTCGCCGTCGAACCCGATGGTGGACTTGATTTCGGCCATGAGACAGCTTCTCCGGCAAAGCTTGGATTCTCCGATGGCGTTGATGGGCTTTGGTCGCTAGAGCAGTGAAGCGAAGAGGCTGCTGGTTCGACGGCGAGGAGGTTGCTAGTGCGACGGCGAGATGGGTTCTGATCGCTGGACAGTGCGAATGAGAGAGAGAGAGAGAGAGAGAGGATCGTGGTGCGACGGCGAGCAGGTTGCTGGTGCGACGGCGAGGGGCTGCTGGTGCGATGGCGAGGAGGCTGCTGGTGCGACGGCGAGGGGTTCTGATCTCTAGGGCAGTGAGAATGAGAGGAAGAGAGAGAGAGAAAGAGAGGGAGGAAGGAGGAAGGAGGAATGGATCGGGAGGAATGGCTGAGTAACAAAAAAAAAAAAAATTTGTGCACATCCTGGGAATCGATTGCTAGGCCGGTCCAAAAACCACTTCCGCTTTCTACTTAAAAAAGTAGTGAAAGCAATTTTTTTCTACTTCCACAAATTTTCAAAGTTGAGGTAGTAACTTTCATGTTGTAAAAAGTAACTTCACCAACCAAACGTGCTTTGCTACCAAAACTACCACTTTTCTACTTTTTTAAGCAAAAAACAGGAAGTCGTAGGTGGGATCGAGGACTTCTTACAATACCTTAATTAAAAATAAAAATACATTTCATTAAATAGCCAAAATCATTCAAATGAAATGATTTTTTAAGCACAAGACTTGTTTAAGGGGACCTAATTTTTTATGGGTGTCAAGTAAATTTTCTAATGCTCTCATGCCTCGTGGCTCAATCATATATACAGTCCCAGTCTAGTCAGCCTATGCTTACATAAGTTACGTAAACATAAAGCTCATAGATAATTGTGAGATGCATGTTTTGAAAAATTGATCATTGGATTAGATACTGTACTTATGGATGTCATGTATTCCAAAAATCACGACAATCCAATGTTAAAATTTCAAAATATAAATATGAAAAACTGTGGCTACCAAAAATTATCACAATTTTTCTCAGTAACATTTTTAAGAAACCGACCGTTAGAATACTATAATTTTTGACAGACATGATCGACATGCATAGGTATAGTATCTAATGCAAACATAAATTTTTCAAAATATATAACCCACAATTATTTATGGATTTTATGCTTAATTACATAAGCTTATATAAGCATATACCGACTGAATCATTTCTAACCATATATATTCAAATGAGGCACATGCTAAAGTCCTGAGGCAACAAAGGAAGAGACAGTGAATTACTCTGTTCCACAAACTCTGCCACCTTTTCTTCACATGCAAACCAAACACGTGAAAACATTACCTCATTTCATGCGAGAATCAATAAACCATACCCACATAAATTAAAATACTAATGGCAAAAAGAAAAAACCTAAACCAATTAAATTAATTTCACTTTTTTCTAAAAACAACCCAAAATCCTCTGTATAAATAGCCTCCCACAACCCCATATTCTCCTTCAGGAGTGCATCAAAAGTAAGAAAGAAGAAATTTAAACTCAAAATTCGCAAATCACCAAGGCGGGTTTCGGTAATTACTAAATTCTTCTTAAGAATTTTTTGTTGCCGATCAAAATCCGCCATGGACATGAAGAAGATCTCTTGTGCCGTCCTCATCGCAGCTGCCTCAATGACAAGTGTGGCTATGGCCACCGAAGAGGTCTTGGCTCCTGCACCAGGACCCTCAAGTGGCTCTGCACCAACCTTGCCCGTTGTTGGGTCTTTGTTAGGAGCCTCAGTTTTGTCATTCTTTGCCTTTTATTAATTTGCAGTGAACTTTCACTTCTAAGAGGAAGAGAAACACTCAAAGAGGAGAATAAGAAGATCGATATAACAGGAGAATGGTGAATCTGATTGTTCAAAATTGCTGGCGTCATTCTCCTCTTTAAGTTGTTTGATTTGTGTCTTCTTATGGATTTTTTACTTTGTTCTTTATGGTGACTCAGTGCAATAAAAGAAAGCATGTTGGTAAGGTCTATCCTGTTTTTGGGTGACCTTAATATGCATGAAATTTTATTTTGTTTGCCTTTTAACCTTAAGAAAGTAAGCATCTCCATCAGCATGTCTCAAAGAAAACATCAATTTGTTTTGGTCAATGATTTAACCTTAAGAAGATCGATATAAGTTTTGAATTATGTATTTGTATCTTTTATATACGTTATGTTTATTAAATATTAAATCAAACGGAGATTAAGAGTTATACTATCTATATAAATGTAAAATTTGTTATTCATTAAAGATATGAGTCTATAGATAAAATGATTATTGGTGTTCCATAAATGGATATCTCACATGCATAAAAAAAATATATAATTCAATAATAAATTTTATAAAAAACAAAAAAAACAAAAATTATTAGAGCTAATTTTATTAAAAATTGTGTTAAACTAACCTGATTAATCTCATAATCTGGTATACCGTTGCGTGTATCATAGTAGGTATATTGAAAAAATGACTAAAATTTTAAAAACCAGAGCAGAGGTTGCTGCAATGGTCACCGAATAGACGAGCTTCAATGGGAGGAAACATGGTGATGGAGGAACAAAAGTTGCATTTACAGGTTCACTCAACTTTTCCCATACATTTCCTAGCTGTATATGATTAATTTTAAATTTTAATGATCTTGTGTGTGGTATTGCACTCAAATTGCCAAGTTTATGTTTTTAGCTTAATTGGTATAATTATATATTGTAATTACGTCATTGTATACTGTTTAACTTAAAGTTGGATTGAATTAAAAGGACATGTGCATGTGATGGACCCATGATTTGGTATTAGATACAAGTCTTGAAATCAGATTATTGAACATCATTATATGTCATCAACAATGTGGAGTTGTTGAGAAAAACCTTCCAAGGATGAACCAGAGCTACTGTGTTTTTTTTTTATTGAAAAAAATGTATTGAAAGTTTGGTCTAAATAAACAAGATGTGTGTAAAATTCTGCAACACTTTTGAGAACCATGTAACAGTTTAAATAGGTAATGGGCTGAGATGGATATAGGCTATCTTGCAGGTACCCAGTATCAGAATCAACATTTACATAACCCAATGGCACTGCAAAATAAATAATGTTGAAATTTTTTTGTGTTGCTAGGTTCTGTCACTATTTTTTTCAAGATTCATTAGGCTCTTTGTCAACCAAATTGCTGTTTCTCTCGATGATACGACTTCTTCCCCAAATGGTCTTAACACACCTGCAAGTTCTTCTAGCCTTTCCTGTTTAAGTAAACGTGCACAAAGCTCAAGCAGTGATTCCAGGGCTTCTGCTCTTTCCTTACTCAAAGTATTCCACTCAATCCTTGTGTCTTCTCCACGCAGCAAATTTAGTATACTGATTGATGAAATGTCATTGGAGGTCTGATTTAATTCATGGATGTCATTTTTTCCTGCTTGCTCAGAAGGAATAAGATTATTTACTTTTGCTACAACTTCATGCTCACATGCTAGTGTCACTGTACTTGCTGATGATGTGTTTTCGGTGGAAGCACTTGGTGGATATGAATTTTGGTTTTCTGTTGCATTTAAACAGCATATGGATACTTCATCATGCTCATGTTCGATGATTTTCTTAGCTTCTGATGATCTTTCGTTGCCCGAAAGCCCTTCACTGCAAAAGGGATCAGTATGTGATATTTCCATCCTATTGTGATTCTCCAGATTAACCTTCTCCCCTTTTGTGTCAGCTTTCTTGATAACTCGCAGTTCTTCCTCTTGCTGGGAATGCTTGGAAGTTATCTCCTCTTGTTCTACATTTTCATGATGGGCACTTAGTATCCTCTCTGACGTGGTTTCCAATTTGGTAGTTTCAATTTGTTTGGTAGAGAAAAAGTCAATCCTCAAATCCTCATCAGTTTTAGATATTTTCTTGAAACAGCTAATAGGGTCATTCTTTTGGACCTCAACTTTAACCTTCTGGGGATGAGAGGAAGTGGGCATATCGTTTTTGGGCAAATTTTGTGTCAGCACATCAGAATTTCCCTTAATTACCTCAACATTTCCCAACTCCTTTGGTGGTCTTGCCTTTACACCTTGTATCTCTTTGCCAATGCTGGGCTTTTTAGGCTGTCTGGTGGCTGATGCTTTGTCTTTGGAGTTGTGTTCAGACTTTATTGGAAGAA
Organism: Hamamelis virginiana; assembly: GCA_017140935.1. Lineage (NCBI taxonomy): Eukaryota > Viridiplantae > Streptophyta > Magnoliopsida > Saxifragales > Hamamelidaceae > Hamamelis > Hamamelis virginiana. The sequence continues at coordinate 407,876 of JAESVK010000888.1, read as the reverse complement.
AGACAGGAGATAGGCTCTGGCATTTAGCAACATATGGTTGTAAATGAGGATGCCTCAATAGTTCTGCAGCCTAAAATGTGAAAACATGTTGGTATCAGGGTAAGTAATTGCTCTCAAAATGATATGATATAGAGTTGGGCCAATTGAACTCACATTTGGTCTATGTTCTGGGTTCTTTCTTAGCATGCTCTTGATCAACTGTTTCCTGTAATGTTGAAAGCCACCCCATCTCATTATTATAATGGTGCATATAAATTACATGATTTCATCTTCTAATTCATTTAATGGCTACCAAGAATTGTTATGAACTTGGACACTACTCACTTACAATGGAGAGGAATATACAGTTGGAAGGGGAGAAATGGAGGATCGGTTTATTTTGTTGATGAGTCCAGCCATATCCTGTTTGGTTGAATTTTTGACAGAGTTATGTACATTGAATATTGCGCTTACTGAATAACTCAATCTTCAGATAAAACAAGATACAGAATTGATAAATATAGCTCAAGCTGAGACTTACAGGAGCTCTAAATGCAGGTTGATGTGCAGCTATTTCAAACATACAGCAACCTGACAGAGTAGTCAAATGTCAATTCTAAGGAATTCATGCCACTGGGTTTATCATATCCACAGAATAAAACAGAAATATGCCACTGCAATTTGTTTACCTAGGGACCATATATCAGATTTGTAGCCGTAGGGTATATCCGCAAGGAGCTCTGGACACATGTAGTTGGGAGTGCCCACAACCTATGTGAGAAATGAAGATCGCTATAAATGGGCTGATATGAGCAGCAGGTTTTAGCCAAGTATTACTAGCACAAGAAACTGACTGATTGAAGCTAATATTTGGGAAGAAACTGAAATTTTAGTTGCTGACATGAGATTCTTTCAATTTTATCACAATCTATATCTGGTGTTTGTAAAATCTTTTCAGCTTGGTGAGTCTTCCATGTCTTTGAATAATGCAACAGGGTGGCTATGTGCAAGAGGGTTGAAGTCGAATTTTTCCCTGGATAGGAGAGTTGAAGGCTAATAATCCCTTACTGAAAGGTTGCAGAATATAAATTGTATTGGCATTGGTCCTTGGAATTCTAAAATTGATACTATAAATATTCAACCCAACAGAAATCTTATCCCAACTACCATACGGCTTAATAATAGAATATACCCATTTGAAATGCCTGTAAAACAAAATCAGAACAGAAGCCCAATTACTGTATGTGTATGTGCTCTATGGGTTAGAATAAGTACCCGGGTAAAACGAGTCATTTGGGTCTCTTTTTGTTATGGCATGAGCTCTAAGAGTAGTTGTAGGAGTAGCTAGAAGTACTTTCTTTTATACACATTCCCTCTTTGTGATTCAATAATTGTTTGAATATGTACTATATTTTAGCAAATTGCAGCAATTATGTACAAACTATGTAACTATGCAGGGAAAAGAGACAATAGAGCCATTACCGAGGAAGCAAGATCTTCTGTGTTTAGCAGTTTTGCAAGTCCAAAGTCACCTGTACATTCAATGTACACCGAAAACTGCTTAGAAGAGAATGGAAGCTAAATCTAATGTAGGAAATAAATATATATTTGTCTTCTCACCTAGTCGGATGTCGTTGTCTTTTGTAAGGAATATGTTGGAGCACTGGAATTAAATGATAGCATTACTTTAAGATGATATCATGACTAAGCTCTTCTTCACTGAAAATTAATGATGCAATACCTTAAGATCCCTGTGTAGGACACGGTTGGAATGAAGGTAGTTCACAGCTAATAATAGCTGGGTGAGCCATTTGCAGAGCTTCTGTGAGTAAAAATGGTAGAATGATGAACCGCATTAGGTGCACATTAGTGTGAGTGGTTCCATTAAAAACACTTAGTATCTTGCAGACCTCCAATGTCCCTTACCTCCTCTGGAAGAAACTTTCCTCTGCTCTTTTTTATCAACTCGGCCCTGAAAGATCAGGATATATAAGAGCTTGTTAGGAAGCAAGGACATGGAATCCTGTGAATATGAAACCAAATATAATTATTCTAAAAGACAAACTCCAGATATATCCATCACATATAGCTTTTCTCATCCTTTCTTGGACCTATACACACACACACACACACAAGAAAATGATAATTTCTGTAACCATTTTTCAAATTAGTTGGACTTTTAGACTAAACTTACATGTCTCCTCCTTCACAGTAACTTGTCACAATGCAGACACAGCATTCCTGAAAAGCAGCCCCATTTAGTAATGATAGATGTATAGAACATGGGTTATTACATTATGGTTTTTCAGATCACAGTGTTAGTTTCTGTTTTGTCTAGCTTTATTTCAAGGTTTTTTTTTTTTGGTACAACATGAACCCCTGAGAACCCATATGATGATAGGAACCCATCCCTGAGAAACCCCTCCCCAAGCCTCGAACTCGAGACTTCCTAAACCACTCACCTTAAAGGTGAGCCTCATGCCATCTGCGCTGAGTGCGCTTGGCTGGGTTCCTATGCGCTGAGTGCGCTTAATTTCAAGTTAAAGCATATTAACAAGGAAAAACCACATCATTTGTCTTTTTTCTACTACCTTCTCCACCCATGCATCTTTGTACCCCACAATATATGGGCTATTTAGCTTTGCTATCAGATTCATCTGCAAAAAGAAACACATGTTCAGTATATAAATTTTTTTCTCTGTATTTGTCATATATCTAAGTCAACAAGCAGAGTTTTTATCAGCAATATTCTTTTTCCTCTTTAGTCTTTAACTTGATACATAAAGATGCTAATTACTCCAAATTGACTATGGTAAATCATTCTAATAGGCATTAGAAGACATCCTTACTTGAAGTTTGCACAAAGGATACCCTTTAGGCTCCATTTGTTCCATCAGAGAATACGAGAATAATCTTCCCTTTGTGATTATGTTGGGTGATAGCAATGAAGTTGTTTACAACAAGGAATATTTTGCTTGGTTGTTCTTTCACCTTGGACAAAACTAGAAGCAACTTATGTCCAAAAGAAAATTTCCCACTGAATGATGGACAATTAAACACACACACATACATATTATAACAGACAGAATTGGTAGTTATGTGGCAACCTAAACCCTTTAAAAGCAAATGTCAGCAGGGAAAATGATTTCCACTATTCTTGTTTATTGTGAGAGAATTATGTCCAATTCACTTACATTTCAGGAAATATATATATATATATATATATAAAGGGGACTCTTGTGATTGAAAATTTGAAAGCAGATTCAAAGTGAAAACCAACTGTGTTTTTATACAGTAATGTTGTTGGTGAAGAAAAAAGAAAAACTGTAGAGAGACATATGAAAATCTTATTGAAGTGAGGCTCATAACATGGTAGCATTTGTTCCAAAAATTGAAGGTTTGTCCTTATTTTATGGTGTATTATTTCAGTGGAGAGTATTTGGCAGGTACCTCCTGATGTGCTGTGCTCTTGAACTTCTCTGTTTGTTTAGCCAAACGAATCTTTTTCAACACATACCTGCAAATACAAGAAGATAGATTTATGTAAAAGTAGTTAAAATGTCAAATTAAAAGTTCTACTGTGACCCAGTTTGGAATATGCATAATTATTATTATTATTTTTTTATTTTAAGAACCACTATTTTAGGGCCAAAAAAAAAAAAATCTTAGGGGCTGTTTAGCAAACTTAAAAACCTGGCCAGTACGCCTGCTTAATTTTTATTCGATACTGTTAGGTAAGTGAATTTTTTCTGCAAATCAGTTCAATCCTGTCCAGAAAATAAGGCATAAACACAGTTTTTTTCAAACCGGCTGGACACTGGTTTACATAAAAACCATATAGCAGAAAGAGATCAAAACTGGCCGGACCTAGTTTTCAAAGTTTCCAAACAGACCCTTAGACTCGAATTTTTACTGATTTTTTCATCCAAAACCCAAATCATCCCTTAAAATTCAATAGTTCCTGAATTCTTCCTGAACCATATCAATTATTCTTGAATTTTATGATTAATTGCTTAATTTGTTGGTAACAATGTAACATTACAAATTATTTAAAATAATTCGAGTAAGACAACATATGAGGAAACAGAAGTATTAGCTTAAAAAAAGAAAGAAAGAAAAAGAATACCAAGACCCCAAAAAACATAATATTTGCAGGGGAGATTGATTGTGATGATGAGGAAAGAAAGAAGAGAGAGAGTTTTGAGAAAATTTTCTTACTTCTTTTTCTCAACTTTATGAAGAACAAGAAAAGCAGCTCCAAAAGCACCTCTTCCAATCTGCTCTATAACTTCATAATCTTCCATTTTCGATTTCATTTCATCGGTCTTTGTCTCCATAAGCAGCAGCACCTGAGCAGAGCACCTCCTCCTCCTCCAGAGCTCAAGACAAAGCAAAAGTCCAGGCTATGTTCAGTAGCTCACTCCAATAGCTATGGACATAAATTCTCTACAGAAGACATTAAATTGAATTTAATACCATTTCAGAAATCCCAACTGTCTGAAGGAAACAAGATCACAGAAACAGTTATGGTGTGGATCAGAAATACTGAGCAGGAATCATGAATACAGAGAGCATTAAATTCTATGTGAACATGTATCATAGGACATCATTAAAAAGATTTACCCACAAAAATTCTGCCAATTGAAGGAAATGCTATGGATTGCTGTGGTTGGTGGAAAGAATTGAATAGGAAGGCAAGGAACCAAACAGAAATTTGAGTTTTAATTGAGAATGGAGGGAAGATTTGAAGAAAAAGAAAAGGAGGAAAAGAAGGGACACAAAAACAAAAAGGTTTTAAAGACAGGATTGCAAAGCACAGTTTAAGAAAAGGCAAGCTTTGCTTGCATTTCCAGATTCCTTTGATATCATTGCTCCCATGTGGTTGATATGTCACTTTCCCTCAACTGAAAATCCTTTTTCTTTTTTCTTTTTTTTTTTTTTTAATTTTTTCTTGGTACTTCTCAACAACTACAAGATTGCCAAAGCCTCTCAAGAACACAATGGAAAAAGGTATTTGGGGCGAGATTAAGGGTCTAAATCTTATTGTCTCAACTCGAAATACAAAAAAAA
>JAESVK010000888.1:382599-402727 GCA_017140935.1 Hamamelis virginiana | reverse complement strand
CTTTGGTGGGCGAGAATTAGAAATTGTGAATGATGACATTGACAGAAGCTCGAGGTAATATTCATGGGTTGATGGCCGGTGCCCACCAAGATTTTGTCCCGTCAAAGGGTTAAAGGATTTATGACCAATGCATGTGGCCATGTCAAGCAGGTGAATCCATAAAAGGATTTGTACTGTAATATTCTGACAGCTATTAGTTGTTTTCCTTGACTAAGTAAACAAATATTCATGAAACTCAATCTTAATAAACAGAGAGAGAGAGAGAGAGAGAGCGAGATTCATTCTCTTTGCTTGTTGGGGGTGGGGGTATGGAAAAGCATGGTTAGGTCACCTTACATGGCCCACATTTTGAATAATACCTTGTGGGTTTGCAGCCAAGAAGAAGCAAGAATGCAGTTCACTTTTTGTTCAAAAAGAAGAATGTTTTTATTAATTCCAATGACCCTCCTAAGGTTTCCTACTATGTGCAAACACGAAACACCACCCTTTCATTACATTTTCCGTTAATTGATGCAAAAAAAAAATACCCACATTTCTTAACAAATGTAAATTATATCAACATCTCCTAAGGTTTGACATATTTTCAACCACCTCTCCTATCAACAAGCTTACTTTGAACGATCATATCTCTCACGTATGAATTTCGATTTGAGTACTTCGAGTTACTATTGAAAGTTCTCATGGCATATTTTTTATTGCAACTTGACTTACTCGATTTGGATTTGAAATAAATAAGTTATAAGCCTTCAAAGTCGGGAAGAAATTCTTATTTTTTCAAAAATTTCAAGTTTTTATTTGAAACAATATGTCGTTAATTATATATGGACGACCTATAATCTTTTTAGCTTTATCTTCAAAGTCTTTATGAGAATTTAATTTTTTATGCGTGTGTGTATGCGCGCGTGTGTGTCTTAGAGTTTGTTATAAAGTACACCTTGCATAAGATGACCTCCATAGAACCAATTGTAGATTAACTTCTTATGTAATTCATACTCGCTAAAACTCAGTGATCTAATGGTTGGTTTGTGAAAAATATCATTGTAATAAATTGTGACTTTTATGTTGTTCAAAATACCACAAATTTTTCTCAGTAAATTTTTTCAAAAACCGGCCATTTCTCATTGGATCATTATGATTTTTAGCGAGCATGAAATTCATAAGAAGTTAATTTTAATCCAACGGTCACTTTTCCAAAATCTGTTATGCAATTGGGCCTATGGAAAAGTGGGCATTGTTAGAATTTTGGTGGCTGATATCAACAATTTCTGGAAGGAATGTGTTTACAAATATATGTAATTCTCAGGGAGTCATTTGCATTTTTCACATCTTAGGGGAGGTCCCTGTAATTATGTCAAAACTCAAGGGAGGTCATTGCGAACAACAATAAGGGCAAAGTAGGTATTTTTTGAAAGTTAGTGGCTGATGTCAGCAGTTTCCGTTAGTTTCTAACAGAAAATGTAATGGAAGGGAGGTGTTTGCACATAGTAACAAATATTAGGGGGATCGTTGGAATTTTTTAAAACTCAAAGGAGGTCCGTGCAATTACACCTAATCTTAGGGGAGGTCAATGCATTTTACCTTTTTCATTTTTTTTTTTTTTCAAAGTTTTTAGTTCTCCCAACTGGTTGTCAAAACCCTTGATGAGTTTGATGGCAAATTGGCTACTACTCATTGCTATCTTGTTCACATCTTCTTTTTCAAATTCAATGCCCAATAGATTAGATTTAGTACTCTTTAATTTTATTTTTAATTTATTTGAATGAATCATTCAGTACCCATTTAGTACCCATTTTTATTTTATTTGATGTTCGATTACAAATGTATAAATATTTGGACGAAAACTTTTACAATTTTCCAAGTTGTTTTTATATTGGGTCCAAACACTGAGAAAATGGAGTAAAATGTTCAATTACTATGTAAAAGATTTTTCGCGGTATGCTATATAAAATGTTTTACAAACAAACAAAGAGAACAGGAAGCTTGAACCCATAATGTACCAAAAATGACAAACTATTAAGTCGTATTTGCCTTTTTAGCCTGTCTACATTTCTCTAGCACTTTTTTCTTGGGCGCAGCTTCAAATTCTTCTTTATAATGTTCAAAGAAAACCTTACCATTAATTTTTCTTTACTTTTCTTACTCTTTAGAAGAACCAAACATAGTATTTAAACTCTCTACTAGTACAATGAAGGGGAGAGAGAGAGATAGAGAGAGAGAGAGAGAGAGAGAGGGAGCTATGATGTTGCTAACCATCTCCATTAATTTATGCTCCTATGGGTACCCAGCGGCGGAACCAGGAGTAAAGTCTAGGGGGACAAGCCCCTTACCAACCTTTTCCCAAAGTCTGGAGGGGCAAGCCTCTTACCAACCTTTCTCCATCATGCAAATATCATATATATATATATATTAAAGAAAGTCAAAAAGCTAGGGGGGGGCATGGCCCCCTTGGCTATGCATTGGCTCCGCCAGGATACCTTTGTTTAATGAACACTAAGATAGGACACTTGCAATGCAGGTGCATAATGAGACTTGCTAGTTCGCTTATTCCTTTTAGTGAGATATTTTAGGTAAAGTGAAATGACCATAAGATGAAGTTGAACTCTTAATATACTTATGTGTTTGGAATAAAACGGTAATTTAACTTTGTTTGAGGGTAAAACAAAGTTAAGGGAATAGATGTGGCTCACATGTACTGTGAATCATCAATAAATGGTCTCACAGAATATATCTAGATGTGAAAAATAATAGGACAATTATGGATCATCTAATTTTATCATGCTATTACGAGAGTAAAAGACTAAAAAGAGTTATGGTAAAAAGGGTGCAATAAAAGTGCTCGAATATGATGGTATCAGAACAACATTTTTTTTTTGGGTAAGGCGTTGGCACTGTCGCTGTCCAAACAGGGGACCATGTCACCACTGAACACAAGCCAATGTGCAGTAATGGTGCAATTGAACCTGCATTTAATTAAAAAAAAACCTCTCCCATTTCCACTCTTGATTAGTTAGTAATAATTAATGTGCATAATTCAAAAAAAATTATGTGAAATGCAAATGTCACATATATATGGTAATTGATATGGTATGTCACATTAGTTATAATATCATCAAGGGCGGATGCATGTAGGGGCTTGGGTGGGCTGTAGCTCATCCTAAGTTTGGCTAAACAATTTTTTTAGGCTTATTGGATCACCATTAAATAAGTTTTAGCCCAAACCAGCCAAATATTTTAGAATGAAGATCCTCTGCTTGGGTTTACTTGGTGTTTGGATAATGTGTCATGATCTGGATTATCTGCACATCACCCAAGTGAAAAGCAGAGCATCCAGATAATTAATCATCACCCAAGCATATCCAAGCGCAAGTAGAGAATTCAGACTCAATATTTTAGCCCAAAGTACCAAATTCCTAATATCCTCATCTGATCTCTCTCTTCAGCCATAGTTGTCTCATTTAACATCCTTCTCTCTCTTCCTCTTTCTCACCTCAACCCTCATCTCAAGGAGACAAAAACTGTAGGGTGTATCTTCGATAGTATATATATATATATATTATTTCTTTTGTAATAGTTTTTGTAATGCTTGAATAGATATTTTATTTTGTATTAGTCGAATATTTATATAGTTGTGTAGACATAAATTAAAAAATTATCATAATTTTATTTACTTTATAGTATTTTGGTTATTTCGTTTTTAACTCATCCTCAGTCACGTGGATTCAAAGTATCATACTCAGAAGAAATGGTCATAGCATTTTTATACATTGTTCTCAAAATAGCCTGCCTAAAAGTGACTAAACCTTTTTGTGCATTGTTGTTAAAAAAATGGTACAAATTTTCACTGACATCTCCTTGCAAGATCTTAATAATTATATGGGGGATAAATTAAATTAAATTAAATTAAATGGGCACCTGTGATTATATTTCGCCTTTTTATACATTTTTTTTTAATGAAATTTTGTACAGAAGACACTTGAAGGGTTCTATCTCCTCGAGTGCTGTCCACAACGTAGGCCGGACTCCCAGATAAATATGTCTATAGGAGAGTGCTCCTCAATTCAATACACACGTGCTTTCCTCCACAAATAGTTTATGGAATCACTGACAGCATCATCGGCTCAGCCTGTCTCATCGCTGAGAATTGGCACCACCCTTTGCAGTTGCCCAAATCTTTCTTTCGCCTCCTGCAATCAGAAAAATTAAGCATAAGCTTTATAGCAATTCACAACTGCAAGAGAGAGAGAGAGAGAGAATACATATCAGCATTCCAAGCCAATTCAAATCTCAAATGATCAGTGAGCAACTACTTCCTTTACCTTAATTGCTATCATTTGGAATCAATTAAATTCAAAATAAAAAAAAACTTCTACAGAATAAAAGAATTTTATGAGAAATCTCTGCGAGGCTACCATAGAACCAGGGCCGGCCCTTCATGTTTGCAACATCAAAAAAATGTTTGAGGCCTCCAAAATTGAGGGGCCCCATAATTTTGTAGCCCACTGCCCATAACCCATTGGTCATTCCAACATGAGAAGGGGGTTAGTGACAGTAACAGACTATCAGTTAGTGAATCCACCTCTCATTGCCATTATTTAGTTTTAACCTAATTAATCAACTGTGTGACAGTAACAGACCCAATGGACGTCTCTTTGTATATAACCATTTATGTATATAAATGGATCCAATTGCTTATTTTCAGTTTATTTGATACCCAATTGTTTTTTCCCCCCCTTTCAGACTATCGGTTAGTGACTTAGTGTAGCAAGAACAGTAGATTAAGGTGATGCTTGATGTTTCTGCATATATATATATATATATATATATATATATGGTAGATCCGTAGATGATTTTGTGAGTAAGTAGCAATTCTGTGTTCCAAGGATTCCTAATTATGCTTAATGCTTTGATGAATCTTATATCTAAAATATCCGTTCTTTTTTCTGGTGGGACAAGAGAACTAAAATCTTGAACTGTTTTGAGGAACTTGCTTGGGGTCTCATTCTAGGAATTTGCTTGGGGCCGGCCCTGCATAGAACCAGCCGCAAACTTTGCTTGGACATCATTGTTGAAATGATTTCTTCAAAATGCCAATTTTACCTGCATTTTCTTTGGGACAAATTAAAAGGGTTCAAGACTTTACATTCCCAAGTGATATGAGTAATTCACTGTCCCCATTTCATTTAAGCTTTGTTTAGATGTTGGAGTGAACCATAAATGTTTTTACAACTACTTTAAAAGTGAGTTCTTTTTGTTATGTGTAGACATAATCATAGTAAAGAACGTGAATTGCTATAGTCGGGTAAATACAACAACATTGGATTTACTAAAATGCATACACAGTTCAACAAATTGTTTATATTTACGAAAGAAAAAGTACATTAGTAGACATAATCATAGTAAAGTACGTGAATTGCTATAGTCGGGTAAATACAATAATATTAGATTTACTAAAATTTATACACAATTCAACAAATTGTTTATGTTTACGAAGAAAAGGAAGATCAAATCCACTATCATTAATAAGAATTAGAGTAAAAATTCAATCTTTTTGCTCTTGCTACTAAAGGAAAATGCCAAGAAAATTTGATACGAGAGGAAACCAATATTAATTATGAGATGAATTATCATCTCACCTGATAGGTAGAGTTGAAGATGGCAAAATTGCAGTAGGTGTGTTTAGCAAAACTCATAATTATTTGAGTTAATCTCAACTTAAAGGTATGTTGGGGCAGTAACTAATCCAAATATCAACTCATCAACTCATTGCCTTACCTAATAAATATTCTTCCACCACACAAGCACTTCTCTCAGTAATTATTGGAGCGTGCTATCTACGCTCTTTAAAGAAGCGTCAGCTTAACGTTCTACCAACGACCAATGGCAAAACCGTTATTAAGAGTTTTGTGTTTAGGGTCAAAATGGAAATCTCAACCAAGCCCAATCTTATAATCACCCGTTGGCAGAGAAAGAGCGTCTTTCATACAGCGGAAAGAGACAGAGAGAGAATCGTAAATCGCAGGCGCACACCTTCTCTCTCTATCTCTCTCTATCTCTCTCTCCTCGGCCTTGGGGTTTCCCTTTCTTCTCACGATCTCAATCCCTGCTAGGGTTAGGGTTTGACATTCTTGTCTGATTTCTGTATTTGAGAGCGAACATATATAAAATTACGTTGATTTGTTTTTTAATTAAATCGTTGATTTTTTTTTTTAATTTTTGTTGAATGAAAACCATGAAAACAGGACTCATCTGATGCGATTTTGAGCTTCGAGATCGGAGGAAAGCTGTGTTTTTAAAGGGTTTCCCTTGGCGAACAGGTTAGGATTTCAATATGTGTATATATATATATATATAGGGCTGATTGATATCAGGGTTTTGTAATTTTGTTGACATGTTAGAGGGTTTTCTATATTTTGCCATGCCAGGTTGAAAAAAATATTGGGTATATCTATGTATGTATGATGTGTGTGTGTGTGTGTGTGTGTGTATATATATATATATATATATATATATATAGAGAGAGAGAGAGAGAGAGAGAGAGAGAGAATCTTGTTCCATTTTATCATATAAAGTGGTCTGCAAATTTTTTACAGTTGATACAAATTTGTGTCTTTAAGAAGACTTATAACGTATTTGTATTGGACACACAGACATATGGACTACTTTTTTTTTTTAGGATTGTGGGTTCTAGTGCCTGTTCAGTTTACGGAACAATTATTTTGTTGCGTGCTGTTTCTTTCTATGAGAAATGAGAATTTTCCAGGGAAACAAATCAGTTTCTTGTTTAAAAATATATACACGTATTTGTGTGTGTGCGCGCATATTGCAAAGCTAGATGAATAATCGTGATAACTTTCTCAAAGCTTCATGGTAAAATATCCATCAATCTAATTGAACTGGTAAAGGTAAAAAAAAATTTTACTGGAAAGTGTTTTCGGGAATTGGCGGATTGCTATCTGATGAAACAAATTGAGTTCTAGAGTTATTAGGCCCTCTCTGCAGGTTTTCTGGTCTATTTTATTCAGGAACTTTTAAGTTGCTTAGGTGATGCTTTTCATGCTACCATTTATTATCAACTTCAAAGATTCTGTTATGCACTAACTTGGTTATTTTTCTCTCTTTGGGCTCCTTTTATATTAGCGGGGTGCATTGGTGATGCATGCATAGAAACACATAGAGACTCATGTCATGTATTAAAAATGATAAAGGACACGAGGTCACCATTTGGTACTAAGCCATTAAAATTTTAAAGTAAGTCAGTGAGGAAAAAGTTGAAGGGTGCGTGGGTTAGTGCAAATACCTTTGTGGAGGTAGTAACTGACCTGGTGTTTAGTTATTGTTTAATCTTGTTTGTTATTTGTAAACAATTAAATATTTATAAAGGAAGATTATTTTTGAGAATTTTTTGGGTCACACCAAAGAAAGGATTCTCCTTATACACAACGATAATTACTATTTAACTTGGTATACATGTAGATGCATTGTGCTTTTAAATGGTTGTGCCTGATCTTTGCATTTTGCACGTGATACAACTTGGTATACATATAGATGCACTGTGCTTTTAAATGGTTGTCCTGATCTTTGCATTGTGCATGTGAATTTGTATCTTGGCCTGAACATGTATTTTGAATGCGCACATGGCTTTATGCATATATTTGTTAATATGGAAAAATTTTGAAAAATTATTACAATTGCTATTTTTTTCTTTAGATCTTTAGATTTTCAAATGATTCTGGTGCAGGAGAGTCGAGAAAATGGATCATGATGAAACAGGATGCCAGGCTCCTCTTGAGGGTCCTATTTTGTGCGTTAATAACTGTGGCTTCTTTGGAAGTGCCACTACCATGAATATGTGCTCCAAGTGCCACAAGGACTTTATGTTGAAGCAGGACCAGGCTAAACTTGCCGCGTCATCCATTGGAAGTATTGTGAATGGATCATCAAGCAGCAATGGAAAAGAACCCGTTGTTGCTGGCTCTTTGGATTTGCAAGTTGATTCAATTGAGCCGAAGATCATCTCTGTGCAGCCATCCAGTGTGTCAGACATGGGGGAGTGTGGTGAGGCAACAGCGAAGGCAAAGGAGGGTCCAAATCGGTGCAGCACTTGCAAGAAACGCGTTGGTTTAACGGGGTTCAATTGTCGTTGTGGTAACCTTTTTTGTGCGTTGCATCGCTACTCAGACAAACATGACTGCCCATTTGATTATCGCAGTGCTGCTCGGACTGCCATAGCAAAAGCCAATCCCGTTGTCAAGGCAGAGAAGCTTGATAAGATCTAGATCCAATGGAGCAAAATTCATATATTGAATATGATGCTTCTTTTAGTCCGTGAGACTTCTCCATTGCATATCTTATCAGGTGTCCTTTTATATTGAAATATTTGTTGGGAGGCATGAGAGTTAGGACATCTCTGCAGATTGAAGAACTATGTATTCCTTGTGATTGGCGAGAATTTGTTTGTTGGCTCCAGTGTCTTTAAGTCTTAATCTGTGCTGGTTTGGTGGGCGTCGTTGTGGTTAGCTTTGTAATGTGTCATTCTGAATCATGTGGCATCTCTCTAGCAGGACATGCGAATTGATATTGTGAAATTACCAGATGATGAGGAAGACATCATTGTGGCTGGCATTGTAAATTATGGTTCTGGTTCTATTGGCTTCTTTCTAGCTTATACATATCAAGTGGCATGTTGAGTTCTAAAATGCTTTCCGTTTCGTGCATGCACCATTGTTTACATTCCATGTTTTAAGTTATACTTTGCGTGGAACAAGGGTCCTACTTAGAATCGTAGCATATTTTCAATTCTGAAACAATTTTGTGTGTTCCCCTCCTTCCCCATCTCTCATAATATGTCTGTCAAATTTATAACTCGTACCATTGGTGGTTAGCTTTTGCCGTTCTGTCGGTGGTTCCACTCCAGCTGCTATTAAAATCATTAAAACCACTTAGGTCCTAATGTATTAGCTTTTTTTAAAATTATTTTTAGAGAACTATCTATTTATGTATGTCTAATTTTTATAATAGAAGTGATTATAGTAAAAGTTGGAGAAAACAAAAATTGTCATCCATCGAATTATTTATCAAATTATTTGAAAGTGATTATCATTCTATCTTTTTAGGTACAGTGAAATCTTAAGATGCAATAATTGATTTTAAAAAAATTTAATGTAAATGGGTCCTTTAAAATTGACAACTAAGGAGGCTATAATGCTCGTAAGACAGAGTGGCATATGGTGATTAAGACAGGGTGGCTGTCAATCTGTCATAATACCTACCATAATAAGTCTGCCATTAAAGGCCATTTGTAGGTTAGGCAGCCAATTGTTAAAGAAATAGGGCTGCGCAGTTTGTACTCCATATCTATGAACTGCTGCTGATTTAGTGATTCATCTGCATGCTCTAGCCGTTTTGGTCAACTGGGTGGTTAGATTAAGGCACTCTTTTAGAGAGTTGGTGGCAGTTAATGAGTCCAATTCTACAATAACTTCCCATAATCCTCCTGCTATTGCTATGCCAAAAGAAGCCTATGGTAAGTACCCTCTTGTTCCAAAGCATTTGTGCACTGGTGAGTGGTGAGTTATGTTGGAAGTATGTTGTTCCCTGGAAGAATAATAAAGATTTCTCTCAAGCTAAAAGCTCCGGGGGTTAGTCCCCAGATGGTGAGGGAATATGAAAAAAAGGTTAGGACTAGGCTAGTTACAGGGGCAAAAAAATAATTTTTAAGCTCTATTCTTTTGGGGTTTTTTCACTTGAATTGGAGGTAAGACTATATAGCGCAGAGTGTTAAAGTAGCCCGAACGCAAGTTCTTGCTCTTTTTTTTTTTTTTTTTTTTTTTTTTTTTTTTGTGCTTACAAGGTGGAGAAAAAACAATGTAACGAAATGATATCTTGATTCCACAAAAACATTGAAAAGTAAATTCCAAGCTAATCACTACAGGAGGTGACCCAAAGAAAAAAGAAATAAAAAAAAGGATGACAAATACATGCATGAACCGACAGTGGACCACAATTTCATTTTCCAATTGATAGTTACAGGCATCAGTACGCAACATGTACATACAGCCAAATGAGTTCATATTTTCAACTTTCTCATGTTCATATTTTCTCAGCAATCAAACAGGACGAAGAAAAAAAAAATGAGGATGGCAAATACATGAACCGACAGAGACAATGCAACATGCAAACAGACAAAGGAGTTCATATTTTTCAACTGCCTCAAACTTTGACTGTTTAAAACAAAATAAGATATCTTGATTTTACAGATTGTTTGCTATCTACCGTATTAGAACCAATTTCCACTAAAGTGTTCCAAAACTTTGAGGCATTTAAATCAAATCACGTTCATTAATCTACAGATTGCTACATATAGATCATTTGTTTCAACGTGCGGTTATTCCTTCTTCGCTATGCATCAATTAGACAGCTAGAAATGCTGCAGTTTTTCAAAACACTGCCATATCATATACTAACATTATTAAAATTATCAAATATCCTGCTATAGATGGTCTAAAATAGCATGGGAATGAGAATAATGCTACTGCCTGGTCTAGTGGTCTTGTAATAATGCCACTACAATTAATATTAATTAGCTTCCCCCCCTTCCCAACCTTATATTAAAATAAATGTGGATATGGCAGCTAAAGGAAATCCAGGAAAGTCATCTGTAGGCAAAATGATTAGAGACTATAAGTCCTTCACAGTGGGTTTTGCTATCTAACATTGGTATTACTGTATTAGCACCAATGTCACTGTGAAGCTAATGGCAATAAGATTTGGATTACAACTCGCTTATCTACAAGATGGAGATATGTTTTTGACATAGAAAGTATTATATTTCCCATCATGCCAGCAGAAATCAGCAGCAGCAATACTAAGCTTATCAATTGTTCTTTCCTCCCTAGGGAAGCTGGATTAAACAATTCCAAAGGGTAATACCACCACTCACCGTACCTAACCCAACTCATGTCACCTAATACAAAGAAAACTTGAGTATAATTTGTCTCCCATCATGATGATTCATCCACCAAACAAATTGTGATTTCAATATCCCACATTATTCTATGGGTTTCTGTTCAAGTAACAACTTCGCACTAGTACCCTATTAAAACCATAGTAATATATATGCAACTGACAGATTCTTGTAAAGTTCTGATCTAACTATATGACCCATACCTTATACACCATAGAAGAACAGAACCTAAAGAATAAAACTAAAGTAACTTAATAAATAAAATCAACACTGACCTTGCACAGGATGGAAAAAATTTACACTCGATAACATCTTCCAAAAATGAAAGATGGAAAGCAATCAACTTTTGGTAGCTTGCCAAAAAGATACTTCCTTGAACTATTTAATGGATGTTAAGCACTAATAGCATTTATGCATGTAGACACCTTTAACCAAAGTACTTTTGTATGAAAATATAGAGTACAGGTTTTTCAATAGCAGGAATACATGTTCTTTCCAAGAAAACAATGTTAAACATTAAATGCAACCGTTCTTTGCAGCGGCAAGAGGTATGTTTAACAGAGCACATATTTTACAAGACAACAAGTGATCCTAACTCAAATATTCAAATTATACTTACCCGGCAAAACTAAACTAACTCAATGATTTGGACCATTTACTTGTACGTTTAGTGTTAAATCAATCTAACATAAACTTATCCTCCCTGTATAAACTATCAAATAATTCCAATTGTCAATTAAAATAAAATGCACCAGCAGACCAAGTCCCTGAATCACATTTTTAAATGAATCAAATTTGTACCAATTCCAGGGGAGTGATTTTGAGAATCAAACCTCCAAATTTACACTCATACATTATCCTTTTATTTCGCTATCTCAAAGAGCTCACAAGCCTTGTAACTAGCACCGCGAGAGCCTAAATTAAAGTCAAGAAGTCCAATTACCACTAGATTCAGCTTCAAGATACTTACAGATCCTCTCCATAACCTCTCTACCCTTAACACTATTCTGCAAGAACTTCTCAGCACATCGTTGCTCCACCTTCTCTGCCATTGATGCCAGTGCTGATAACGGCCTTATCCGTATACTAGTTTCCTGCCGGCAAATTGTCCACCCATTTGGGTTTTCAGGGTGGGGATCATAACGGATTGTCTCCTCAACTTCTAGAACCTTCTGAAGACTGATGTTGCGAGTGGTGAGTTGCATCGAGCGTGATCTGGCATCAACAACCGTTGATTCAACACAGTGGCAGATATCCTGACCTACAATTTTGCGGATGAACCATGGTCCTGGGGCATGGACAGTGATAGCACGAGTGGTGTACAGCTTCCCAGAGAGAGCGTCAAGCTTGCGGTTCAAAGTGTCAACTTCAAGGATGTGGGACAGTGTTCGCTTATTCTCTGGGTCAGCAAACTTGCGCCATGATGCAGAAGTCACCCGCTCCCACGGATGCTTGTAAACATGCTCTTGTGTGTACGCTCTTACCATCACGTTTCAATCTGGCGGGTAAAGAAAAACATTTTATGTTAACAAATGAAAAAGTGGAAGTAAACATTGAAGCATAATTTGATTTCTAATTCAAAAGAAAAGAAAAGCAAAACCAATGGTTTCTCCATCTGGTGTGGGAATTTTCGACTAAAAGACTAAATAATTACACTAAAAGAACTTATTACAAATTTACAACAGATAATTTGTCAAATAACTTACTTATCAGGAATATGAAACTGTACTGGGCTTCGGTCAGTGAAAATGATAAACACTACAGCTTAGGAAAGCTTGGACAGAAACTAACACCCAAAAAGTGGAGCATCAGAAATGTAAATATGGTGATAGAAATCAAAACCCATCATTCCAGCCATAAACCTCCAAATGTATCAGTTTACACTACCAAACAAAAACTGGCCTTTGTATTTGATAACTAGACATAAAAGGTAGTGGTGCGAGGAAAACCATTATTTGAGAAGATATTTTGTGTGTAGAAGTACGCACCAAATGTGCTACAATCTCTCCATATTTGTTAGCCAGCAATAAAAAATCATTATGAGGAATAACTTACAGTTGGAAAAAGGTAAACAACTCGGATTTCATTGTTGAGTAGATATTTCAGTACATCAAATTCGGTCATGCTAAAGATCAAATTTGACATTAAAGATACACTTCTTAATTAAGTGGTGGGAGACAAGACGACCCACATATTCTCATAATGTCTCTCTACAATCCCTTCCATGTTTGAAGACTAAGTGCATTAAAAACAGTCATGTTGTTGGAAATTGAAAACTATAATATAATGAAATTTGGCCATAGATGAAGACCGAATTCAAAGAGTATTCAATTCGGATTAAATGTAAACCGAATAAATGAGTTATTTGGAGTAAGTTACAAAGTTGCATGCATCAAGACACCTATCAATATGTTATTAATAGCCAAATACACAGAAGGTAATAACAGTTTTTTTGGAAGTTCAAGAATTTCAAAACAGTTATTAGAAGGAGATATAAATACAAGAAACGAAAGAAAGAAGGGGATCTATTTGTCAGCTAGCAAATTTTCATTTAGGTTTTCATATTGTTGGCCAGATTCATCAAGTTGGTCAGCAACTTCTTTATGTCACATTTTTCTTAGGTGACATCGTGACACCATGGATTTAAGTTAGCACTTGCGTCCTACTGAAGGTTCCAAAAGTTGTTTTCCACAAATTTTGAATTCGAGCGTGAGTGTGCCAACTACATACCTGTAGTTTCTCCTCGCCTTGATTGGGCTCAAGGACACTGTAGTGCTAACAAATCATAAGAAGAAATTTAAAATAAACTACGATAAAATTCACAACAAAACATAGCACAGAGGATTTCATGGTTTCACTATAATTTCAGCAAGTTACAAGGAAAGCAGAGGGGTGCACACGCCTCTGACTAGAAAGGAGCACATGTTTCTGGATTTGGAAATTAAAAGAGAAAAGGACAAGAAAAATGAAAAGAAACAGCTTGATGCTGTTTGTGTGTAGTTTTTCGTAAATCGCCTTCTTTTTTCATTTCTTGCTTTTATATCACCTTCTAATAACTATCTTGAGCTGCTCGTAACTTCCAAAAAAAAAAAAAAAAAAACTGTTATTAACTTCTGTGTTTAGCTATTAATAACATTTTGACATGTGTCTTGATATATGTAACTTTGTAACTTCTCCAAGTAACTAATTTATTTGATTTCATTTGATCCGAATTTACTACTCTTTGAATTTGGTCTACATTTATGGTCAAATTTCATTATATTATAGTCTTCAATTTGTAACAGCATGACCAATTTATAGTCTTCAGGCATGGAAGGAATTGTGGAGAGAAATGTTGATAACACGTGGACCGTCTTGTCTCCCATCACTTGCTTGAGAAGTATATCTTTAACATCGAATTCAGTCTCTAGCATAACCAAATTTGATATTGTAGACATCAAAAAATTAATGAAGTGCATATCACCGTCTGATCGGTCAATGATCGAAAGTCTGACTGGTCAACAATTCAAATTCAGGACTGGTGGGTCCCACAAGAAAGGGTGATCATTAAAGCTCATGTGGGTCCATAACAAGTGACACGTGTCAACACATGGGAGGCCACACCATCACAATAACAGATAAGTCTTCCACTTATCTTTAAATTAAGGCCGCGTTTGGATAAGCTACGACTTCCAGTTTTTTGCTTAAAAATGTAGAAAAATGGAAGTTTTGATAGCAAAGTACGTTTGGCAAACGACTTCTACTTCCTACTACATGAAAACAATTTTTGTGATTCATGAATTGGAGGAAGCAAAAAAACTTGCTTCCACTACATTTTTAAGCAGAAAGTAGCTTTAGCCCACGCATCGAGTCCTCAGCCTCAAAAAAACTCAAAAATTTTTTAGCTGACCAACCCTCTTCCTCTTCCCCCACAATCCCTTCTCTCTCTCCCCTACTATCCTCTCACTCTCCCTCACGCTACAGTCTCTCTCTTTCTTTCCCTCACGCAGTCCATTGAGCGAGAACGAGGGCATAGAAGGCAACATCTTCGTGGTGACGGGAGGTCCGGGCTTCATAGGCTCCGCTCTCTGTTTCGAACTCGTACGAAGAGGCGCTCGCCAAGTTCGTTCCTTCGACCTCCGATCCACTTCTTCTTGGTTCCATGATCTCAATAACAAAGGAGATTTGTTTTTTATTTTGGTGTCTGTAATGTAATTTGAAGATTCGGTGGATGTGTGCTATGTGTTTGGATTTTGGTAAAGTTTGGAACTTGGGGTTTAAAGGGTTTTAGGAGGGTTTTTTTTTTTTATTACTGGTGGAACTAGGGGTTGAGTTTCATGAATGGAGTTGAATCTGGTTGCAGGGATTGGCGTGGCAAACCACGAGGAAGGATTCGAGGTCCGATGGCGGGTCTCTCCTCATCACGACCCTTGATATATATGATTAAAATTTCAGCAGAGAATTGCCGGATTAAAATTTCAGCAGAGAATTGCTGGCCATTGGTTGATTAGAGTTGCAGGTGAAGGACAAAATTAGGGCTAATTTTGCAGCGATGAGAGAGGGAAATGCGGAACAAATGAGTAAAGGACTGAGAAGGAGGCATGTCTTGGTTGGAGGAAGGAACTGCTTCACCTACTTGGATTTCTTGGATAGCTGTTCACATAAACATTCCCAATATATATATATATATATATATATATATATATATATAAAATGGGTTAGAGGGTTATAATTTGATTTCACTTCATTAAAAAATTATAGCAATTTAGACTTCCAAACGTGCTTCTTGTTTCTAAAAAATTGATAGTCGAAGCAAAAAATGACTTCTACTTCCAAAATTAAAAAAATTAGAAAAGTGGAAGCTTATCCAAACGGCACCTAAATTAATTAGAAAATAACTATTTTCTAATTGGCCAAGATTCCTTGAAGATGAGCATCAACTCCTCTATAAATAGGAGGCACTAATTCGAGAAGAAGAAGGCTTTTATAGAGTATTGAAGTGCTGTCAAATCCCAGACATTCAACAAGAGAGTCGAAGAAAACTTTGGAGTGGAAGATATACTTAAATATCTACTCAGCAATGAAATCCTAGTTGTTTTCCTTTTTCCAATTGTAAGTTATTCCTCATAAAGATTTTCTATTGCTGGCTGACAAATAAGGAGAGGGAGGGGTTAGCAGATTTGGTGCCTACTTCTCCATACCAAATATCTTCTCAAAGAATGGTTTTCCTATAACCAATACCTTTAATGTCTAGTTATCAAATATAAAGGCTGATTTTTGTTCTGTAGTGTAAACAATATCATCAATAAATCCTATTCACCACTAAATAAAATACAAAACCACTCATTAGGTATGTTCTACAGTTGTTTTAATGGCAACATCAATAAATTTTATTTACTTATCATCTGCTCTAATGCCTCCAACAGACAGATAGATGCCAAATGAAGTTAGAACCCGTAATGGGTCTCTCAGAAACCTTAAAAATCACAAGTTAATTACACACACATCAAGTAGAGAAGTCCAAAACAATCAAAAGCTAAATGGGTCTTGCAGGAATCTTAAAACTCATAAATTATTTAACAAAAATAATATGAATTAAATATTTCAAAAACATGCTTAAACCTATGAAGGGTCTCACAAAACCCCCAAAACTCATCATTCAATTAATTTGTCGAAAAGCACCAAAAATCAAAATTGGGTCTTACAGAAACATAAAAACCCATCAAGCAATTACCAAAAAAAATGTCAAAAGCATTCGAAACCGAAATGGGTCTAAAAACACCTCAAAATATAGCTGTAAAGCTAAACTTTCAATTACTTGTAGAATAATTTTTCTAAATGTGATTTTAAAGACAACTGATCAAACAAGTGCATCCTGAACCTAATAACTATCGTCAGCAATATATAAATATTATACACATATATCTTTGACCTTCTGAAACATATTAATCACAATCAAATTAAAGAGATGCATTTCCTTTTAACCCAAAAAAAAAAACCCAAATTGAAGAAGCAAATCAAGAAGAGGTTGAGAGATCAAAAGCCAAAACGTACCTTATGCAGAGAAATTGAAGCCCTAACTAAGATCGTCCAGAGAGAGAAAGAGAGCTTGCTAATAGAAAGAGAGGTTGGTCTTGTTCGGCGGAGTATGTCCTCGCTATGAAGACGACGACTCGATGATTTAGGGAGGGCTATTTGCATAACAGCATTTACTAAAGGCAGCCAATTTAAAATATTTATTCTTTCAAATTTATCCTTTTCTAACTACAGGGGACTAATTTTTAGGCAATCTATTACTATACAAAACAAAAATTTTAAAATGTCATAAATGCCCCCAAGTCTAAATACAAGAAACAATTCTATTTGCAACCCATCACCCCCAACACTAAACCTAAAACATATTACCCCAACACTTTTATTTTAGGTTTATTTGTATATTATTGGTAAACATCATATTTGGAATAAACTTACTTCAAAACATGAAAAGTAGCGTTTTATAACTATTATGGTATAATGGTGTTACGAAAAAATTCATATTTTGATCGGAAAATTAAAAAAAAAAATATATGTGTTCGTGTTCGCATTCGGATTGCTAATGTCGAATATGATGCTTTAATATTCGGTACGTTAATGCCGAATATGAAACACTATATTTAACTTCAAAAAATCGAATATAGTTTACAGTCTTCCTAAAGCTAATGCCGAATATGTAAATTGCCGAATATTAAACATTCATATTAGGCACTAACTTACCGAATACTTAAGCTTCGTTGGCATTAAATGATCGAATACTAGAGCTTAGTATTCGGCTAGACCAGGCCGAATGCGAATACGAACACATATTTTTTTTTTCAAATTTTCGATCGAAATATGAGTTTTTTTCATAACAACGTCATACCATAATGGTTTTCGAGTGCTACTTTTCATGCGTTGAAGCAGGTTTAATCCAAATATAATGTTTACCAGTAATATACAAACAAACCTAAAATGAAAGTGTTGGGGGTAATATGTTTTAAGTTTGGTGTTAGGGTATGGGTTGCTTATAGTAATTATGTTATGTAATGAGTTGTATTGAGTAAAGGGGTAATATGGTCATGTTAATTAAAATTTTAATGTGCTGCCTTTAGTAAAAAATAAAATGGGTGAGTTGTACTTAGAAAATAGACTGCCTTTAGTAAAATCAGTGCTGCAAATAGTCCCATTCGATGATTTATCTTTGATCTTTTGTTGTACTTTTGGGTCGAGATTGCCCTTCTACTTCAATAGAAAGTAGGAAACATTCTTAGGGGGCGTTTGGTTGCCTGTAATGTAATAAAATTTAATTAACTGTAAAGTAGATTACATTGTAATTTGATTACATTGGTAATTTAAATTATATTCCAAATTACATCTCACTTATTTGAATGAGTAGGAAATGTGAAGTCAGATTGC
Source organism: Hamamelis virginiana (assembly GCA_017140935.1). Classification (NCBI taxonomy): domain Eukaryota; kingdom Viridiplantae; phylum Streptophyta; class Magnoliopsida; order Saxifragales; family Hamamelidaceae; genus Hamamelis; species Hamamelis virginiana. Next base: position 384,354 of record JAESVK010000888.1, on the reverse strand, counting down.
ATTGCATTACATTACCCAGAAATGCGTTTGGATAGCCATGTAATTTAATTGACTATAAAGTAGATTACATTACATTACCCGGAATAATATTACATTACCCAAAAATGCGTTTAGATAACCATGTAATTTAATTGATTGTAAAGTAGATTACATTATATTACCCGGAATACATTGGTTGAAGACCGCAATCCATTTTACAACTTTTCTTCATGGTAGATTACATCCGCACCATGACGCGCCAAACATGATTTAAGCTATGTAATGTAATTTGAAATTACATTACATAGCTCTTTATTGGCAACCAAACGCCCCTTTAGGTAAAATATACTACCAATGAAAAGCGATGATTTTAGGAATCGGAGTGAACGGTGTCCATCTTATCTTATATGACCTCCTTCTCTATTATATTTGGATTAGATAATCTTTCAATGCATGTTATGTTTATCAAATATTACAGTGATATGTCGGTAGTATTAAATAAATGTCGTAGTATTAAATAAATGTGATAGCATAAAATGCTAGTACTATCAAAGTTTTTCACAAAATACGATAGATAACGCCATTTATCTCATCATCTTCTTTGGAATGAATATATTTCCGAGAGAAGTGGTGCTAGTTTTGTCTCTATTTTTAATGGCCCGTTGTATTTGCGTTGGGATCCTATGCTTGGAAAAGCCTCTGCTAGTATTTACTTGCTTTGCAACAGGATGGCGACAACTCATTGATGAAGAGATCTAATGGCTGGAAATTATATTTTCTCACAAAACGACACTAAGGTGTGCGTTTCAACAGATATGTTGGTTTAACACCATTAGTTGTTGTTTTTTTTTTAATAACTCCCCCACATCAAAAAATAATCCCCCAAAATCATCACTTAGGTTCTCTTCCTCTCTCTCTCTCTCTTTCTATCCATTCTCTAGTACTCTTTCTCTCTTTCTCTCCTTTTGTATTAGATGAAGCTGACCAATGGATCTGCGCTTCGATGTAACATAAACGCTCAAAACGAATGACCCCGATCTCTCTCTCTCTCTCTCTCTATATATATATATATATATATATGTTACAGGTTTAAAAAAAAAAAAACTTGGATGAAGAGATCAAGAGCGTAGAGAGATTTGGGATTTTGAATAGAGAAAGAAGAAGCTTTATAATTGATGTTAGTCTACTTATCTTGGAGCTAAGACTAACTGCAGTGGCGGCAACATCTACCATTCATGCTTTGAATGGGTATTTTAATATTATTTCAGAATTTTCACATGTTTTTTAGAGAGATAAAACGGAGGGTACAGACTGGAAGAGAATGAGAATAAGATATTATCTTGGGATTTCTCTTTTTGAGAATGAGAGAAAACGGAACGGCGTTTGTTAAAATGCACATCCTTTCAATGTTTTGAAGCCACATTTCACTGCTGTCGTTGGATTTTATTAAATCTGACGTGGCTAGATCTCTTCAACCCAAGTAAATGCTAGCAGAGGCTTTTCCAAGCAGGAAATCCCAACGGGTTTTAAAAAACTGAAAAGTGAAAAACCATATCCGGCTAGATCAGGATAGGTTAGGTCTTTTACTTATGTTTGATTTTTATATTAATTAATTTATAGCTGGCTTGAGAAAAGCTATATTCATGCCTTATTTTCAATTTGCCCACTTCAAGGAGAGAGGTAAATTATGGGGAAAAAAAAAATTATTGTGAAGCTGTTGAAAATTCATGGTAGAAGGCAGAGATTAATTCAAGACACAAAGAAATAATTCAACTT
>JAESVK010000888.1:343047-377599 GCA_017140935.1 Hamamelis virginiana | reverse complement strand
TTTTATATATAGGTAAATTTACTTGTTTGTTTAAAGACATATAAATAGGTAAATTTACTTATTTCCAAATAAATTTACTTATTTCTAGTTAATAAATATAGGTAAATTTACTTACTTCCAAATACGTTTATTTATTTCTAGTTTATATAGATAGGTAAATTTACTTATTTGTTTAAAGCAATAAGCGGATATATCACAATTAAAAATCAAAATTTGAATTGAATTAAATCTCAAAAACTTACCATAATGTCAGCAAAACAATTACACTATTTAAAAGGTAATAAAACTCTCCATAAAAACAATAAAAGGATAAATCTGTCATTAAATAATTAAAGTTGACTTTAGAAAATCCTGGAGGGAGTTATGGGTAAACATTATAATGTTTTGGGCCTATTGGTATGGAATTCAATATCTAAGGGGGTCTGGATAATTTTCCCATATTGAAAGGAGAATGTCTAAATTGTAGTTTTTTACTCTACTCTTAACTCTCTTTTTTTTTTCTTTATGTGGTAATTTCATGCCAATTATCACATTTGAACGATTAAGGCACACTCCCGGCCACTGTATACAAGCATAAATTAATAATTAAAGATGTATAATATAAAACATATGTTTTATTATGGTGCACTTGTTCAAGGTGAATTGCCAGTTGCATTCCTCTATTAGTCTTCTCATTTATTCCAAAGTAACTACACCTTTTACTCCTTACACTTGCTACTTTTGAGGGTCGATGTGGAAATTTTAAAAATTGCATTGGATTAGGTTCAATCTCTAATATGATTTTGAACTAATTAAATTAGTTTACATTAATTATTTAATTTGAACCAAAAAAATTATGTTTATATTTTATTTTTATTTTTATATTTTATTTTATTTTTACAAAGTCGAACAGATCAATGTATTAAAATGAAGAAACTTACGTACTCAAATATATAAATTGTTGGATTTTCATATATACTAGCCAAATCCAAATGCTTTGTGTATATATATCTATATATATATATTATGTGCTAGATGGAAAAAAAAAAAAGTTGTGTCAACCGTCACATGTACTCAAATGAAGTGGTCGAGATCCATATCAACATGATATATACTTAGTTTGGTATGAATATCACCACATATAAGATGTATTTGTGAGAAATCAAATGGTTAGTTTTTAAGGGTCGGGAAGGAAACAACAAATGGGCCAAGAACGTTATCTATGAGGAATTAAATCCGGAATCTAATTTCATAAAAAGAGAGACATGAACCAGTAAGTTAAAGTTTATGCTCGAGATGGGAATTGAATAGGTAGATAATGTAGACTGAATCTTTTCAATCTACGTTGTTTCCTTGTCACTTGGTGGAAATCCTAGAACTTTAACCCTTGTATTGAATAATTGGAACATAGGAATTGAGACATGTAACATAACATATATATATTTTTTCCCTTTCTTAATGTTACGCAGTGAGTTTTTTAAAAGCCTAAACCCTAATTCAAACCCTAAAAGGTTTCACACAAGAAAACAAGGTTAAAAAAAAATGCATTAAGCCTTTTTTTACGTGCTTAATTTCGAGGCGACACGGGCAATTTCCCGGCGTTCTCTCCCACCTCCTGGAAACACTCAACTTTCCTCTGGATTCTCGTGAGCTTATTATCCCGAAAATGCCCTCACTCATTCACGTTATCAACAAACACGCCCTCCTTGGTTGCCTCCCATGCAATCCTGTTATAGTAGTGTTATTCATGCATTTATTCTCTTTCGGAATTGGGATCTTTTTGCATGAATTAAAGGATAATCCTGCTCCTGTTGCGCAGTGCTTCATAAAACATCTTTTTAACAACCACTTGGCCACTACTAGATATATATTTTAGTTCCAACCCATCAAAATTCAGTATTTTTTTTTAGAAAGGGAGACAAGTCCAATGACTCAAACTCTAATATTGTGTTTGGATTGAGAGAGATGGAGAGAAATTTTTTTTAATTTCTCTATGTTTCTTTTGTTTGGTTTCCTAAATTGAGAGAGAAAAGAACAGAAGGGGAGAGAAAGTTGGTGCTTTTTTGTTCTCTCCAAATTGGAGAGATTCGGAGAGAAGCTAGAGAAGAGAAAGAATTAAAGTAAATTTACTCTTGTGCCCACATGCATTGCTTGAAATGTTAGAAGAGTAATGATAATGTTGGAAATTAGACCTTAATATTTTTTCTTCTCTGATCTCAATGAAAGCTATCCAAATAGGTGGAAAAAATGTTAATTTTCATCCTGGCCTATTTAACTTTTTTTTCCTTCTCTTCTCTTCTTTTCTCTTAATGAGGTTCTCGACCTTCTCTTCTCTCCAATTCTCTCAATCCAAACATAGTGTAAATTTACTCTACACCCAATCCAAGCAGTATCAATTGAGCTAATACTCATTGGTAAGGGTGTGCAGAGTTTGAAGGGGGTGGGGTGAGCCTAACCTATCAAATTAGGGCTTTTTTTCCTTTTTTTCCTTTTTTTTTTTTTTTTTTGATGCTGAGAGTGTCTGGGCTACCTTACACGCACCTTGACTAATCTCTCAGGTGGCCGCAATACCTTACTAACCACGGACACCGGATAAGACACAAGGCAAATACCCTGGGTAGGGGCCCAGGAGACTCGAAATGGGGACCTCGGACTTGGTACTCCGAAAATTAAGACATTGTTACTTGTTAGGCTTTTGTTTCTTATGTTTCTTTTACTGCCTTCAATATTGCTGTTGCATCTCATGCACAAGTGATGAGACCCACAATCCTGTAAGTGTCATGTTGATTCCATCCTTAATGTTCAAGACCATAAAGGAGGATCCCATCCTTTATGTATGAGATGGTAAAAGAGGCACTAAAAGAGACACAGTAAGGACTGTTAAGTAGACATAAAATCTAATCGAATTATTTCTAGCTTTTTTATAAATCTACTCAATCTGATACAAAAACTAAAGAATAAATATAGTTTTTTCAAACCAACTATATTGGTTTATTTAAATTAAACAACTTAGGTAGCAGTAAGAGATCTAGTGACCGGACCTGCATGATTGGTTTATTTAAATTAAACCAACTATATTGGTTTTCAAAATTTCCAAACAAGTTGTAAAATAAGATTTTCCATCAAACTAAATGTTCATAAAATTATCAACTAAAACTTTAAAAGGATGGTTGCAACTATCTAATCATGTTTTGTGCCCATCAACCAAGGGTGGAATCACGAGTCTTTGGTGGGAGCAACGTTTGATTAGTTGGAACAGAGCCATACTCACGACTCTATCTTGAAAAAATTGTAGTAACCCCTTCATGTTGGGAACCAATGATAGGAAGGGCCTAGACGAGCCTACTAAATTACAGTGGGGAAACTGCGGGCATTGAGTCATAATTTAACCTCATATTTATCGAATGTTAGTAGTTCAAGAGCCAAGGCCCCAAGACTCGAACCCGTGACTACCTAGCTTCCTCCCCATTTGTTAAACAAAAAGATGGTCTTCCTCTTGCTAATAAAAAGGAAAAAAGAAAAAAAGAAAATGGCCTTAACCTCTTAGTGATGTTATTAGCAACTTTATCAATGAACCAAGAGGGCCGCGCAAGTGGTCTTGTAGTAATTACATTTACCATAAGATATCAAGAGTCTGTTTGTGTTAATTTGTTTTAAAATCACTTTCAAAGAATTAAAATTATGTAAAAAGATTTATATTAGAAGGTATTACAGTAAAAGATGGAACCCCCTATCATTTACTACAATTACTTCTATTATGAAAAATTTACCAACCATTTGCTCGTCCTTCAAATTGCATAAAAATAATTATCATCTCATATCTTAAATTAAGTCAAATTATAATTTTAAGAAAAGCCAATGTAAAGGCTCTAAGATGTCTTAATGTAGGGCATCGGGGACAGTATCGTAATAATGGAAAATATTGAAGGCATCAAGGTCAATGAGTGAAGTAAGTTTCTCATCGTTTTTGTCTTGTTATGGAAACATAGAAAGCAGATAATTGGTGAAGCCGGTCGAAACATTGGGCCGAAAAGACAAAAGTACAGACACGTGTCAGTCACATTCCTCCGAATGTGGCCGCAAAACTTGAAACGGCGTGGCGGTCTGATTAAATGCCCAACCAAATGAGTTTACTGTAAAAGGGCCGGTGGCGAATCCCCACCACCCTCTATTTACCATTTCTCTCCACAATTTTCAAGAAGATAGAGAGAGATAGAGAGAGTTTAGAGAGAGAGAGGGGTGGGGGGAGAGTCATGTTTCTTTATCATGCGGTAGAATAGTAAGTTCATGTTTGGCTCTGCAATATACTACTCTTCTTCTTCTTCTTCTTCTTCTTCTTTGTTTTAATATTTTTAATGGAGATATTTTCGTTTGACGTGTTTGGACAGAAGGGTTTTTTGTTTTTCATCATAAAAATATAAATATTGTTTATTTACTTTTTGACAGTTTTTGTGTTTTGTTAATGTTATTAGGGTTTGTGTGAGGTTAGTTTATGAGTTGAAAAGGTTGAAGAAAGCGAGAGACGTGGGTCCTGCCTCCCTATTGTGGTGCACTTCAGTCAACCCTTCTATATATTTATCCACAAGAATTTGGCGGGAATTGTGTCATCAACAATGGCAGGTGATTGTCATAATATATATTTATTTCTAATTCTTTTGGTTTGAGTTTCTCACTAGATTGGTGCGTATGAAATTAAGCATAAGAGGATTCTGTTCGGAAAAAAAGATAAAAAAAAAAACATAAGAGGAAGGTCTGAACGATTAAGTTTAGAAATGATACCACCTAGAATTAGTAGCCTTGTAAACAACCTTTCTAGAATTGTTGAAATATGGATATTCTCTAAAGGACCAAACCCTTAAAATGTTATTTCTCTAAAGGACCAAACCCTTAAAAGCTGGTTCTTTTGCGGCAGATTTTTCTCTATCTTACAGCTCTCCAACCTCTCTCAAAAGTATATTTATGCATGTATTTGTTTTCATCTTCCACGCATGCATATTTTTGTAGCTCTTGTTTTCTACCAAAGGAGAGAGAGAGAGAGAGAGAGAGAGAGAGAGAGAGAGAGAGAGATGTACGTATTTATATACAGATTAATTAAAGCGTATTTATGTACAGATTAAAGCACATAACAATATCTCAAAAGCCTTTGTTTAGGTTTCTGACAGTTGCATATATATAAACCCCAAAACAACAAGCAATAGCATGTACATCCCAAATTTTTTTCCCAAGAAAGTGTTTCAAATGAATTCAAACCCTTCATTTATTATCAATGAGAGAGAGTGCTAAAAAAGAGAATGGCTAAATTATCCCCACATCATTTGGGAAATACTTTTGGATAATATTTTAAGTTGTTTAGCATTGTCCTGAACGACAAGGCGGTGGTCTTTACAGAAAATACTAAAACACTCCAAAAAAAATTATCCTAAAAGAGTATCCCAAGATGTGAGGGAAGATATAATCCAACCCTTTTCTTTTACAGCAAACTCTTCCTTAGTAATAAATGAAGGTTATGTATATTCATATGGAACACTTTTTTTTTTTTTTTTTTCTTTTTTTGGGGGGATATATAGCATATCTAAGCTCTGTCTCCATCATTACTACATAGAAGAATGGTGCTTTATTCACATTATCTCTTCCCAATCACAAAATGAAGGCAATTTTGTGTCAAAATGAGAATGCCCATCAGTCGCAACTAAAACTGGTACTCCTTCAGAAATATAATAAAACGAATATTTGAGAATCATAATTCATATGCCTGCAATTAGGTGACTACGATGATCAAAGTGATTGAAATGGATGACTGGGATCCTCCATCATCTATGACTTGTCCTAAGGCCTAGGGCACAGAAACAAAGTGCCACTAGTATATTAATACAATCTTCTAGTATGTAGAGGACATGCATGAGAACATTTTTAAATTTGTTCTTAGCCTTTGACGAGTGCGGATTCCAATTAGGTGGTCAACAGATTTCTACTTGGGGGAAACAAACTAAATCCTTGAATCATTTTTTAATATCTTCCAAAACTTATTTTTTTTAATTCAACAACGTTTGGTATTATTTGAATACAGACTTACAGAGTAATTCTTACTCATTTCCAGTACTTTTAATATTTAATATGTCGGATTTTTTGTATAAACTATTGGATGTCCGTACGCATACATCTTTAACACATGCACCACTCGGGGATCTACAAACTTCTGTTTGGTGGGTGTGGGTGCCCCATTTAGGATATCTTCTCTCGTTATAGGGTTGATCTTCTGGTCTTCCATCTCCTTTCCCTCTCTCTCTCTCTCTCTCTCTCTCTCTCTCCAAAAATATATATATATACATACACACAAAATGATCATATCTTATGTTTACCTTAGCTAAAGTAAGTATGAAGGTTATGGATAATTATGAAATACTTATTTTGAAACTAATTAACTGTTGAATTAGATATTATTTTAATGCATATGTTATACATGTAAAAAATTATATTGATATCAGTTTTTAAAAAATATTACTAAAAAAAAAGTTGTGTCAGATTTTAGAAGTCATATTTTTCAGTATTTCTATTTTTCAAAATAAATATTAAAAGTAGATTGGTTAGTGGTTGGCCAAGAGGCAGAAGAGAGAGGTCGGTAACTTGACGTAGACTGTCGATTTTTAGAATAAGAGATGATTTGCAGAGTGTGGGAATGCTGGGCTTTGGGGAGTCATTTATTACACAGAACGAGGACGAGAGTTCCAATAAACCAAGTGGGTTAGAGAGAGAGAGATGGGGTGCAATTGTATTTTTCCAGTTGGAAGTGTAGGGTTGTCCTAGCAGAAAGACTGAATGACCTTAACTTTGAGTATAGTAAGGCACTGATGTCTCATTAGGCTGTAAGAAATAGTATTTTATGATAATATTAAAGCGTTGGAATGTGGTGATTGAGTCAGACCAGCCAAAATGTCCACTGTAAAGGGGGTGAATAAGGAACACTAAGTTGAAGCTAGGGAGGAGGACGTATGTATGTAGGTGGAGAGAGAGAGAGAGAGAGAGAGAGAGAGAGAGAGAGAGATTTAAGTACCTTGTATCTTTCTCAAAATTTCTCTTTTTCACCTCTCCTCCTCCCCCTTCTCCGTCCTCTCAGTTTTGCTAAGGTTCAATCTTTACCTAGCATAAAAGTTTGAGAGAGAGAGAGAGAGAGAGAGAGGCTGAGGCAAATCACTGGTCCAAACCTTTTTCACTTGGGTAAACATATAAGTTCATTCTTTAATGACTCTCCTTTTCATTTGTTGTTCTCTTCTGCAATACTATCCTTCTTCATTTTCATTTTACTTTTTGTTTTGTTGTATGCAGGATAATTTTGATCGGTTCACAGATCGAATAATAGTATTCCTGAGAAAATTTATAGGAAAAAATTATGGGCTCCATGAATTCAAACAACTGGCTTTCTTTTCCTCTTTCTCCTACTCATCCTTCTTTACCATCACATTTGCATACATCTCAGTCTCACCAGTTTTCTCTAGGGTTAGTCAATGATCATATTGATGTCCCATTCCAAAGCCAAGGTACATCCCTTCTCAAGTCTATATCTTTTGCTTAGATAGTTTTGTGCTTGAATTTGCTTGGGTACTTAAAATCGTGATACATCATCGGAGAGATGAGAGATGAATGATGTATTTAGATGATGTGTCATGATCTTAGTACCCAATCACAGAAAAAATCCATGATAAAGGATTCAAAAATGTCCCTTCTCTCTCTCTCTCATTTGCATTTTTTTTTTCTTAAAATTCAGACTGGAATTTGATAAATTCTCAAGGAAGCAGTGAAGTTCCAAAAGTTGCAGATTTCTTAGGCGTGGGCAAATCTGATAACCATTCAGATCTTACCACGTTTAATGAAATGCAGGTTAATGATTCTGATTACCTATTTGCAAACAACAGCCTACTTCCAGTGGCAACCACAGTAGCTGCAGCCTCCCCAAATAACTATGAGTTTCAAGATAATGGTAACAATATGCAGTCATTGACACTGTCCATGGGTACTAGTGGTAAGGCTCCCGCAAGTGAACCCAGTGGTGATAACAGTAATAGTAGTATCGTTGAAGCAGCTCCTAGAAGGACTTTGGACACATTTGGCCAACGAACGTCGATATACCGTGGTGTAACAAGGTGAGCATGCACATATATGAATTAATTGATAACTTAGATTTTTATTTTGAACTATGTTACTAACCTAGAAATTAAATGTGGAATTTTAAAAGAGTGTCTTGGTGTAAATGTAGGCATAGATGGACAGGAAGGTATGAAGCTCATCTGTGGGATAATAGTTGTAGAAGGGAAGGGCAATCAAGGAAAGGTCGCCAAGGTAAAGCTTCAATACATACATATATATATACATACACACACTTCTTCTTATATGATTTCGAATTGTTACTGACTATCTTCTTTTCTTTTTTTCTTTTTTCTTTTTTTTTTCAATTTCTTGCAGTCTATTTGGGTGAGTACAAGTATCTTCTTCCAATGACTTACTGTTAAGTTTTTCTTCATTTTTTTAAAAAATTATTTACTACATATATGCATGTATGTGTCCTTTTTCCCCTTTTCTTTGATCAGGCGGCTACGACAAAGAAGAGAAAGCAGCCAGGGCTTATGATATGGCTGCACTCAAGTACTGGGGAACATCCACAACTACTAATTTCCCAGTAAGTTTTTTGTTGCTAGATTTTTGAAGTGCAATGTAGATATCAAGGAAGAAAAATGCCACTTCACTCACCTATTTCGTCCCTTTTTTATCACTCATATTACATAGATCAATTGTTTTTATGAATTTGAAAAAAAAATATATTACTTTTATTAATGTAAACCACACATCATATGCCAATTAAGGTGGGGTGAAATAGCATTGCTCATCAATGAATAGCGTGCATATGTTTCATTAATGCTTTTTTATTGATGCAGATCAGTAACTATGAAAGGGAACTGGAGGAGATGAAGCACATGACCAGACAAGAATTTGTGGCTTCCATTAGAAGGTAATAAACAGATCCTTGACAAATAATATTTATCCGTATGACTGAGCAAGAACATGTTGCACCTAGGGACGAAGCCAAGATTTTGGTTGAGGGGGGGCGAACTTTAATTTATTTTAATTTTTTATCCCAATTTAAAAAATTGAAAACAATTTTATCCATTTTTTTTAATCGTATTAGTCTCAGGTAGAAAAAATTGCAAAAATTTATAATTCACTAATATTTTGATAATCTATATTTCAATTCAATATATTTACAATTGTCTTCAACGGAGTCTCATTTTTGAAAGCGTTGTATGATAAGTTCATTATCAACGCCATCAAATACTCATCTCTCAATATACACAATCTAGCTATTATTCATGAATTCAACACTATTTCAATAATATCAAATATTAATTTGGACTAAATTACATTGACAAGCCAAACCCGTTCAACAACCAAGCTATCATTCTAGATTTTGGAAAAAAAAAATTGCTTTTTTTATTTTTTTTAAACAGGAATTGGTTTTGTCAGAAAGTTTCAAAGGCTTTTGGTTTGACAAATACTCTTGGTTTGGCTGTTGAGCACTCACCGTGCGGCTCAATAAAACTCCATAGTTTTGGGTGGCCAAACCAAGCTTATAATTTTTTACTTGGCCTTTTGGTCAATGTAAAATGAGTATTTTGAAAAACCGACTATTGGTTTGAATATTCTTCCTTTGTATGACAGCCATGCCAAAAATCACAGAGATCTGATGATCGGTTTTTGAAATACAGACCATGAATCTGAAATGCAAACTGTTAAGCTTTTTCATAGTCTGTATTTTAAAAACTGACTGTCAGATCACTGTGATTTTTAGCATACTTGTCATACATAAGAAGAATATTCAATCCAACAGTCAGTTTTTCAAAATATTCATTTTACATTGGCCAAAAGCCAAATAAAAAATTAAATGCTTGGTTTGGGCACCCAAAACGATGGCGTTTTGCTGAGCTGCATGGTGCATGCTCATCAACCAAAACAAACGCTTAACAAATCTAACTTTTTTTACATCTCTCATTCCCAAAAGAATGGTTTTCTATTTTTCTCATGATATTGGGCGTGGGTAGAGGAAAATAGCCAAATATGAAATGGTTTGAGTGTAAGAATAGGGAATAGGGTATAGGGAAGAGAATACGGGCATGTAAGCAAATTAATGGGGTAAAAAATAAAAATTGAGGGGGGCATAAATTAAATTTTTGAAAAATTTCAAGATAAAAAAAGTAACTCAAAATATCTCGGGGGCGTAAATGAAGCTCCAAAAATTTAAGGGGGGACAGAAATTGAGTTTCTAAAAATTTGTAAGGTAAAAGAAATAAGAATGAAAATTTGAGGGGGGCAACTGCCACCCCTGAAGCCAATGTGGCTTCATCCCTGGACTTGCACCAATTTCACGACTTTTGTAATGTTATCTTCTTCGGCTTTTAATAATTAATCTGGTTAAATACCAATTGGTTACTAGTTTCTTCTTGTGATAAATTTCAGGAAGAGTAGTGGCTTTTCTAGGGGTGCTTCCATGTATCGTGGAGTTACAAGGTACGAAATCTCTCTCTCTCTCTCTCTCTCTCTCTCTCTCTCTCTCTCTCTCTCTCACTCTCATATGCGCATGATCTTTAAGCAGGCATCACCAACATGGAAGGTGGCAAGCAAGGATTGGAAGAGTTGCAGGAAACAAAGACCTCTACTTGGGAACTTTCAGTAAGTCATTTCAACTCCATGCACAAATATAACACTCCATGCAAATAATTCAAATAATTACAGGGATATTTTTAACTCTTTATCTTCTTGGCAACTTTCATTGACTCCATCAACTCCAGTTAGATTTTGAAAGATTTAAGTGAATTACCACAAAGAAATCTAATGCACATTAACATCACTAAGTTTTTAAGAAAAAAAAAAAAATTCTTAAATAAATTATGCAGGTACTGAGGAGGAAGCTGCAGAAGCTTATGACATTGCAGCCATAAAATTTAGAGGCCTGAATGCAGTAACCAACTTCGACATGAATCGTTATGATGTAAAAAGCATTCTCGAAAGCAACACTCTCCCCATCGGTGGAGGGGCCGCCAAGAGGCTAAAGGAGGCTCAAGCCATTGAATCTTCAAGAAAAAGAGAGGAAATGATAGCTCTTACTTCAACTTTTCCATACGGAAACTCAAGCTCAAGTTCAAGTAGGCTGCAAGCATACCCTCTAATGCAACAACAACCATATGAGCAATTACCTCAACCTCTACTAACTTTACAAAACCAAGACATTTCTCATTATACCCAAGACCCCCAATTTCACCAAAATTACATCCAAACACAGCTACAATTGCACCAACAATCCGGTCCTTACTTGCACCAGCAGCCAAACATGAACCCTCAATTTTACAACACTTATCTTCATAACAACCCTGGTTTGCTTCATGGGTTAATGAACCTGGGTGGTTCTTCTTCATCTGTAATTGAGAATAATGGGAGCTCTAGTGGGAGTTACAGTGGAGGATACATGGGTAATGGGCTTGGCATGGCTTCCAATGCAACGGTGGCTAATGAAGTAGGATCCGCTGAGGAACTTGCTCTTGTTAAGGTTGATTACGACATGCCTTCCGGAAGTTATGGAAGTTGGTCTGCGGAATCGGTTCCAGGATCGAATCCTGGTGTTTTTACAATGTGGAATGACTAGAGAAAGCTTGGAAAAAAAAAAAAAGACTCGAGTATGATATGAACAATTTATTATGCTTTCCTGTTTCAATTAATAGGATTTGATTTTCAATGAAAAGCTTAAAGAGCTAGGCTATCTTTGATTAGATAAAGTGGCCTCCTTTTCTTTTTTTTTTTCTTCTTTTTTTCAACTTTTGCTCATTGCTGTTTTAGGGCCTTTTAGCTAGGGCATGTACTGGAGAAGAACTGACTTAGCTTCAAATCCTATCCAGTGAGTCTGTATTATATATTAGTATGCCGTATGGTATGTTATGGGTGTGTGGGCTTGAATTATGACATAATTCTTGTCTGCTTAAAACCCCACCCAAATTTTTAATCTGATCCCATTTTCAAGTCCTAATATAGACTCCCTTTTTCCTAAACTGTACTAGCATTTTGTCTTAAAATAAAAAAATCATTTAAATGTAAACAAACAAGCTTCTCACACCGATTAGCTCTAAAATGGCAGCCTAGCTAAAACTACCTTTATGGCATCTCCAATAGTTCCATCAAAACTATAGCGCGGCTAAACCCATATTTTGGCTTTGATGAAAACAAAGTTGTTCAACTAGTTCCATCAAATGTCCAGCCAAATTTTGATGGTAAACAGTAATTAGCCATATTTGCCACATCAACACAATGCAACAAAAAACTCCTATTGCCCTCATCAACCAACAAAATCGTTGGTGATCAGAACCCCTAACCCTCATTTTCTTACAAATTTTCTATGCAAACAAACAGTCAAAGAAAAAAAATCAAGCAGTAAAATTAACACATCATTTGCAGAAATTAGTGTCAACAACCAACCAAACATACTTCATCTCAAAAAAAAAAAAAACAAACAAAAAAAAAAATCTAAGCAAGCAGAAATTTTTTGTAAAAAAATTGAAATTAAACTTTCCTTTGCCATCGGTGGAGGTCGGGATATCAAGCAAATCCATGAGCAGATGACCAATCCTCTTTTTGATCATAGAGAGAGAGAGAGAGAGAGAGAGAGTGTTGCTCCAATCAGAGACCTCGCCGCTAATCGATCATGGTGATTTCAGTGATCTTCACTGAAAAAGAGAAATGCGATGAAAATACTGAAAAACGTAGTGAAAACACTACAAAAGATAGGGTGAAAACATTTTAAAATGCAGTGAAAAGACTCAAAAAGACAATCAGAATACTAAAAAATGCAGTGAAAACACACCAATATGCAACAAAAATGCAAAGGTAAATTTGCTATTTTTAAAAGTTTGGGACTTTTCGCATGAAAGAATTTGTAATCAGGACTTTTATAAAGAAAAGAATATTTGGAAGAACTTTTTGCATGAAATATTTCTGTTTTGGGACTTATGGCCAAATTGCCCTAATATCTTTTAAACCTATGATGAAATAATCTTAAATCATGGTTGTATGATACTTTATATTTTGGTCATACCCAAAAAGGCAAATGCAAGTTCTTATAATTATCTTTTTTATTATTTTAGTTTATTTAATTGCATTTGTGAGACAACAAAAAAAAAAATTGAAAATAATTTATATGTTTATAAGTGTTTTTTGTAATAAATTTTACTGGTTATATATTTAATTCTATTTTTTTAATTCTATCATTATATATATATATATATATTTAAAATAATTTTTAAACATAAAATTTAAAAATTAGAAAGGCTTATTCCTCACTCCTTGATAAAATACCCCCCCGCAATACTTCACCTTTGATAAAATACTCCGCGCAATACATTACACTCCTTGATAAGATTTTACTGACATTAAGAAAAGGAAGAAAAATAGGAAAATAAAAGAAAGATAGAAAATGCCGAATCAACTTTGATATTGCAAGCTAAATTTAGTGAATATCAAACTGTGGAGACTGCAAGGGCGAGAAAAAATTTTCACTAACAAGAGAAAAAAGAAGAAAAATAAAAAAAATAAAAGAATTAAAGAGAGGAATTAATATATTCGGATCAACTTAATTTGATGTTGCAAGCTAAATTTAACAAAATTTGGCTAACTTGATTAGACTAATTTTTCTTGATCATTAGATTTGCATACTTCTATAAACATTCTAAAAAGTAGTTTCACTGTTTAGGACACTGCCTTGATTTCTGGTCTACTTTAATCTTTTAAATGGACCCATTAATTGTGGAATCCTTTCTTTTTAGATACGCATTTATGCTTTTATATTTATATATATATATATATATATATATATATATATATATATATATATATATATAGTCCCGTTCTAATAAGTAAATTCTGACTTTTGCAAAAGTCAACATAAAGAATTGCAGGATGCATATTTTGAAAAACCAACCGTTGGATTAGATACCTTTGTTATGGATGTGATGTCAGCCAAAAATCACAGTGATCCGATGTATGCATTTAAAAATACAGACTATGAAACATTCTAACCACTGAAAACTGTTACAATTTTTTTCAGTGACATATCTGAAAAACCAATAGTTGGATCACTGTGATTTTTGGCATGTCTGACATACATATATGCATAATATATAATACAACAGTCTGTTTTTCAAAATAAGCATCCCACAATCACTTATGAGTTTCATGCTAACTTGGATAATTTCTGTATGTGTGTGTGTGTGTATATATGTATATCAGATGCGCTATTATCAGGTGCACCTGATGCATCTTGCATCAGGTGCCCTCTTGTAGAGCCACCTGCGATGAAAATTTTGAAAAACTGACCGTTAGATTAGATACTCCTATCATGTATGTCATGCCTGCCAAAAATCACAATGATCCAACGGTTGGTTTTTGAAAAATGTAACTTTGAAAAATTATGACTTTTTTGTTCTTTAAAATGCTATCATTTTTTAGAAGTCGGTTTTCTCATAAGCCAACCATTGGATCACTGTGATTTTTAACAGGCATGACATACATTATAGGGATATCTAATCCAACGGTCAGTTTTCCAAAATTTTCTGTGCAAGTGGCTCTACAAGAGGGCACCTGATGCAAGATGCATCAGGTGCACCTGATAATAGCGCCTCTGTATGTATATATATATATATATATATATATAACACCGATCCTGTAAGAATGTCTATACGCTCTTATCATAAGGGCACTTTCACTGGGAGAAGTATTTTTGAAATCGACTGTTGGATTAGATAATTTTTATATGAAAAATGCTATACAACCAGAAAATTTAACCCAAAATTAAAAATCACCCTGATGTGTCATGCTTTGAGTGGTTTAATCATTTTTTCAAATAGATTCTATCTTTTTCACACACCACTCAAAGCATGACACATCAGGGTGGTTTTTAATTTCGGGTTAAAGTTTCTGGTTGTATAGTATTTTTGTTTTTATATGTATGTTATGTCTGCCAAAAATCACAGTGATCCAACAGACACATTTCAAAAACCAACCGTCAGATCACTGTGATTTTTTGCAGGCATGACATACAGAGGTGGAGCATCTAATCCAACGGTCAATTTTATGAATTGTGATTTAAAATTAGCCATATGGAGCCGACCTTACGCAACCTTGCGTAAAGCCGGCCTTATATTATCATGTCTATATATATAAAAAGTCCATTTGTGTAATGATGCATGTACAAGGCGAAGCTCCCACGCATGCTCTCAAATAACTCCAAATTGAGTGGTCGATTTTGACTCAGATGAACCTCATCCATCACAAAAATGTCTAATCCGAGTCATAGAATTCTTGGGAGGTCCCATGCACCCATCAATCCTAGTTTGGTCGCTAAATAAACTCAATTCATAATTTTTGTCATCAATTTTATGTTTTACTTTATATTAATTTGGATCAATCATTAATTCATAATCAATAGATTGAATGCATTATTTAGGTCCATTTGGACAAGTTTTTATTTTTAAAAATAAAAAAATAGTATTGGAGCCGGTCAATTTTCATGAGAGAACCAAACAGTCCCTCGCTTTGTGTTTCTGCATATATCTTTTAATTTCCTTAAAATCATATTAATTATACGATTGGATTACAAATTTAGACAATTTATAACTTGTGTTTAATGTCAATAGCTTCCTTGTACTAATTCAAATTGGACCGACCCATGGTCTCCAAATCTTTGAGCCCTAGCTGACCAAAAATTTGACTCGATAATGAGGAGTAAGTCCGTAGAAGATTTTGTAGGCATCCCTTGATCATCATTTCTCTCGGAATAAAATTTTATATTTATTTTAATTTGAAAATGGATGTATGTATTCCAACCGGACACGTGTAAGTTTCCTATTCCCTATTTTTTTCCATGTATAATTCACACGAGGAGCATCGTATCATTGCAGAGTCAAGAAAATGACACGTCAGAACTCATCTGAACCACCCTGGACAATACAGTTATTTAAAAAAGGTCATGAGGCCATTACAGTAAAACCAATGGTGCGAAACATCTCATCCAATAAGGACCCATAACATGTTCCATCACCATTTCCAGCCTTTCATCACCACATAAATCCCCCACTTTCTCTCTCCAAACCCAAACAGCCAAACTTTCTGGGAAATTTTTCATTCCAAACCTAAACTTTCCCGGAAATTTTTAATTCCAAACCTAAACTTTCCCGAAAAAATCCCAAACAACCCGTCCTTCCTTCCTCCCTCTCTCAAACCCAAAAATCGAAATATCAAATGGCTCAGAAGAGGGAGATAAAAGAAGAGACGGAGCTAAAAGTCTCCGATGGTTTCGAGAAGGCGAGATCGGTGTCGTTGAGGTTTTCGGAGCGACCCGACCCTTTGCAAGAGAGTAGTGAGGATCCGGGTCAGGGTCAGGTTCAGGGTCAGGATCAGAATCCAGGGGCAAGGAGGGAGGTGAATAGGTGCTCGGAGTGCCGGAGAAAGGTGGGGCTGACGGGGTTCAGGTGCAGGTGCGGTGATTTGTTTTGTTCGCTGCATAGGTATTCGGATCGGCACGAGTGCGGGTTCGATTACAAGGCTGCGGGTCGGGCTGCGATAGCCCGGGAAAATCCGGTTGTTAGGCCTGCTAAGATCCTGAAAGTTTGAGAGAGACAGATTGTTGAATTATTGGAAGAAATTACGAGGGGCAAAATGGTCCTCTGGGTATATGTTTTCATTGGGTTTAGAATTTAGATTAGATGACAGGGTTGATTAATAGAATTGAAATGTAGGGCATTCAATGTAAAATTTGCTAAAATATGGAGGGCATTATCGTCATTTTCAGTCTCAATGATTTTCCATTATTTAAATTTTTTTTACTTGGGAATTTTGGGTCACTCGTCTTTTTATGACTGAAAAATATGCATTTCCTGTTGAGGGTAAATGTGGCAATAGCCGATGGGTGGTACCATGCTCATTCCACCATCATTAAGTGCGTGGACATATTGTCTTTTTGCACCTAAATTGAAATCATAGGTTGCCACATAGGATTTTATTTATTTGTTTTTTAAAAATAAATTAATTTTTAGGTCTTATTTTCATTATAAGATTGAATAAGTTTACATAAAAATTGAATTTATAAAAATAATGTGAAATAAAAATCAAAAAAATATACATACCAGGTTAGTGGTTATTTGATAGTGACGATGAGGATCTTGTCCCATAAGAAAAAAGACATAAACCACTAAGTCAAAATTCATGTTCATGGAAATTGTTGATTCAAATGCATTAAATTTCAAACAAATTATGGCCGGAGTTCACGCTCAATTCCAGTCCTTGGAGGATTTGATGAGAAATGCCACTAGGTATAGAAATTTTTACAAGTAGATAAAATTGGAAATATTGTTTTTGAATATATAAACTTAATTAGAAATTCGATGCCTACAATTCACAAGGGTAGGAAGAGATGGATTTTATGGGTTTTGTTTTGGACTCTTAATTAGACCCAAAACATGGCACTTTACATCAATTTTTTTGGGCCTTGTTGATAAGCAAAGACTTTAATGGGGATGGGCTAAAATGTTTCTTATTTAGTCCCATCTCCCCTATCTGACATTGTGCATGCACGGAGCTAATTGGGCTTTAGATGGAAAGCCCATTAGACAAAAGTGACCTAAGGGTTTGTAAATGTAACTCTTTTTAACCCTCTTGATTTGTCTTCTTAAAGATACCGTTTATTAGAAGAAAAATACAGGAGCTGTGCATGAGTCAAAGCCCAATCAGAGTTCAACATCCTACTTCCAGAACTTCAAGCCCATTCTAGCCTTTCTAGCCCAGAAATTATTATTATTACTTAATTAATAATAATATATTATAATAGCAAAAAATAATAAAATAGCATAAACCCCTAATCATCTTTACTTTGGTTTCACAAAACCCTCTCTGAACCTCAAAACTTAACAAATAACCCCCTTAAAGTAAAATAATTAGACTATCAATAACCCTTCTTAATTATGAATTTGTAATTCTTTGTTCCCTTCATTTATGCATTATATAAACTTTTTTTATAATTTAGGAGATTATTTTTTTAGTTTTAATGCTCATAATGATTTTGTGAATTTTACCCTAAAGTTCAAGACTGTTTTGTGAAACTGACCTGTAGTTTATGATGTACGTTTTATGCCCTAATAAATATATAAGAGGACCCATCACCTATGGTAGATTTAACCCTGTTATAAGGAAGGAGGAAATCGTCCAAATTTGTTATGCTAATTAATTATTCTTAGTTACATGCCATTGATAGATATCTTCATAATTAATCTTGATTAGCTTATACATTAAATAAACTTTTGACTTTAAACAAGTTCAAGCCCCTTCGAAATTGTTTGAAATTTTGGAAAAGGGGACCAAGCTTGGTCTACTCCCTTATGGTGTGTTTGGGTTGAGAGAGTTGGATAGAAAAGAAGAGAGTTTTTAAGTTTCTCTCCAATCCCTTGTTTGATTTTTCAAAATAGGAGAGAAAGGAAAGGGGGGAGAGAAAGTGGATGCTTTTTTGTTCTCTCCAATTTGGAGAGAGAAAAATAGAAAGGGGCAAATTTACTTTTCTGCCCACATACATTACTTGGAGTGTTGAAAGAGTATGGGTAATGTTGGAAATCACATCTTAATATTTTATCTTCTCTTCTCTTAATAAAGCCATCCAAATAGATGGAGAGAAAGTTAATATTTTTCCTTCTCTACTCCTCTTCTTTTTTCTTAATGAGATTCTCTATTCTTCTCTCCAATTCTTTCCATCCAAACATAGTGTTAATGCTATTTGGGTTTTTCATTTGAAAAAAAAAATCCTTTTGTTAATCTTGAGAGAAGAATGTTACTGCCTTATTCTTTAGATGAAGGAGGATCTTATAAGATAAAAAGCCTCATCGAACTATTAGAGGATTGTAACAACCCAGATATTTTCTTTACATTTGAATTTATTCAACACTACTGTTCATTAGATTTAGGAAGCAGTTTCTAACTGCACTATAATTCAGGATCTCAAACAAATGTTTGTTATCCCACTTTTGTATATAATTGCTGTTTGCTGAATATAATATATACAATTTACCTTCTCCATCTGTTATGGTATCAGAGCAATTTCCAGTCGTATAGCCGATCCTATTTTTTTCTTTTCTCTGTTCTTCTGCACTCATGGCTACCAATTCTATCCCCCCCACCATTCACAACACCAATGAACCACACCAAACTTTTATCAGCATTAATGTTGCAGCTCAAACCCCTCTTAAACTCACCTCTACCAATTATATTTCCTGGAAACTACAGTTCCAAACACTCTTCATCGGCTATGATCTTCTTGGCTATATCGATGGCTCTAAACCATGTCCACCAGCCACCTTGACCCACACCAATACCACCAGACCCAATCCCGATTACATTCTTTGGACCAGACAGGACCAGATAGGACCAGCTGATCCTCAGTGTTGTCATTGGCTCCATCTCACCCACAATTATCCCTTTCATAGCACAAGCCAAGACCTCTAGACAAGCCTGGACAATCCTAGCCAACACATATGCTAAGCCCTCTCGTGGTCGCATCAAACAAATCAAAAGCCAACTCAATAACACAACTAAAGGCTCACTTGGCATCCTGAGTTTATGCAAACTATAAAAACTCTAGCAGATGATCTTGCTCTTCTTGGAGCCCCAATCAATGAAGAAGACATCACAGACAAAATTCTTGATGGTCTCGGCGATGACTACAAGGAATTAGTCTGCGTTGTCCAAGCAAGAGATACATCCATCACCTTTGAAGAACTTCACGAAAAACTCCTCAATTTTGAAGCATCTCTTCAAGCAATCCAACCAGAGCAACCACATTTTCCAGCCATTGCAAATTCCACATACAGAACCAACAAAAACTGGCGTCATTTTAACCCTCAAGGAACTACCACCACCAACTGGCGCCCATCCTTCAACTCTGCTCATCGCCCACCTACTGCACTCAATGTTGGTCCCAATTCAACATAGGGACCTCGTCCTCCTCCCAGACCATATCTTGGTTACTGTCAAATTTGCAGGATTCAGGGTCATACTGCCAAAAGGTGTCCTTTATTCCACCTAGTACCAGTTCACGCATCCCCCACCTCCAACTCTTCTCAACCCGGCTCACCATGGCAACCACAAGCTCCTCTTGCCACCAATCCGTCCAACACACCATCGTGGCTTTTGGCCAGCGGTGCATCACACCATGTAACATCTGACCTGAACAACCTCTCGCTGCATACTCCATACATTGGCAATGATGACATTATGATCGGAGATGGCTCCAATCTTCCCATCACCCACACCGGTTCCAACCTCTCTCCAAACTCCTCACAATACCTTTACATTAAACAATGTTCTCTGTGTTCCCTCTATGAAAAAGAATCTAATCTCTATATCCCAATTTTGCAGTTCTAATAATGTTTCCATAGAGTTCTTACCATCTACTTTTCTTGTAAAGGGACTTCGCACAGGGGCAACACTGCTGAGAGGACGAACTAAGGATGGCATCTATGAGTGGCCAACCTCCTCACCTTTGATTGCTTTCTCCACCATAAAGACCTCTTCCTTCGATTGGCATCATAGATTATGCCACCCTGCTTTTCCAATTCTCAAACATATTGTTTCTAGCAATCATTTAGGCTTATCTTCTTCTTTATCTTCTGATTTCTCATGTAATGCTTGTCTCTGCAATAAAAGCCACAAATTGTCTTTCTCTAACTCAACAATTGTCTCTACTCAACCCCTTGAAATCATATTTTCAGATGTTTGGACCTCTCCAATTTTCTCACATAATGGCTTTAAATATTATGTAATCTTTATTGATTACTTCACTAAGTATATTTGGTTTTACCCACTCAAACAAAAATCCGAAGTCAAAGAAGTTTTCATAAGATTCAAAGCCATTGTTGAAAAGCACTTCAATTTAACCATCAAGACCCTCTACTCTGACAATGGCCGTGAGTACATCTCCCTAGCTAATTTTCTTTCCACCACTGGTATCTCTCATCTCACCTCTCCACCTCACACACCTGAACACAACCGTTATTCCGAAAGACGTCATCTTCATATAGTTGAAACAGGCCTGCATTACTCACTCATGCTTCTTTACCCCTACCTTACTGGACTCATGCTTTTGCCACAGCAGTATACCTCATCAATAGAATGCCAACTCCCACCTTAAATCTCTCCTCACCCTACCAAAAAATATTTCACACATCACGTAATTACTCTAAACTAAAGGTCTTTGGTTGCTTATGCTACCCTTGGCTCAGACCTTACACATCACACAAACTTGACTCACGGTCCAAGCCTTGTGTCTTTCTTGGGTACTCTCTCACTCAAAGTGCATACTATTGTCTTAATCCATCAACCTCAAAAATCTATGTCTCCAGGCATGTCAAATTTGTTGAGTCTCAGTTTCCCTATGCCTCTCTATCTGGTCAGTCCCCTTCTCATCATCCCAGCAACATCTCCACCTGGATTCCCCTACCAATTCGAGTTGCCTCACGTCCTTCCCAGCCGCCACTCACTATGCCATCTGAAGTCATCGTCCCTCAGCAACCACTATGTGAAGCTTCCACACACCTCCCAGTACCAGTTCCATCCTCCAACACAACACAAGCCACTCACCCAACCTCAACTCCCTTGTTATCATCAACCAATCCTAACCCAACCGAAAATCACCCCCTTCCAACTCACTCTATAACTACTAGAGCCAAGAATCACATTCACAAACCAATAACAAAAATGAACCTTCATACCCAACTCTCAAAATCCAAAGACCTTGAACCAACCACAGTGACTCAAGCTCTTCCAGATCCTAAGTGGCGTCAAGCCATGTTTGATGAGTGCAATGCTTTAGTTCGGAATGGAACATGGGAACTTGTACCACCTAATTCTAATCAGAATATCGTTTGGTGTAAATGGATTTTTCGAATTAAACGTAACTTTGATGGCTCTATTGACAGGTTCAAAGCACGTTTGGTCGCAAAAGGCTTTCATTAAAGACCAGGTGTCGATTACCTTGACACTTTCAGTCCTGTTGTCAAACCAACCACAGTTCGTGTTGTTCTTAGCCTTGCCGTATCTCGGGGTTGGTCCTTACGACAACTTGGTGTCAACGATGCTTTTCTCCAAGTACACCTCTCCGAGAATGTTTACATGAAACAACCACCAGGT
Organism: Hamamelis virginiana; assembly: GCA_017140935.1. Taxonomy (NCBI): domain Eukaryota; kingdom Viridiplantae; phylum Streptophyta; class Magnoliopsida; order Saxifragales; family Hamamelidaceae; genus Hamamelis; species Hamamelis virginiana. Next base: position 355,366 of record JAESVK010000888.1, on the reverse strand, counting down.
TTTGTTGATCAAGATTTTCCATCCTATGTCTGCAAACTTCGAAAGGCAATCTATGGCCTCAAGCAAACACCTCGAGCTTGGTATCATGAACTTCGTACTTTCCTTCTTCACTCTGGCTTCAAGAATTCTCATGCCGATACCTCTCTGTTTATACTCACTGCTGCTGGACATATTATGTACATACTTGTATATGTGGATGATTTAATAATCACTGGTGACAATGCTAAGATGGTCGACTCTTTTGTTAATGTTCTTGCTCATCGGTTTTCAATTAAGAATCTTGGACAGCTATCTTATTTTTTGGGTGTGGAGGTAGTCCCAAATCAGCATGGTATTTTACTTTCTCAAAGGCGTTACATTATGGATATTCTGGCTCGCACTCATATGACTGATGCCAAACCTGTGTTTACTCCTATTCCAATAAGTCCACCTCTGATGTTAAAATCTGGTTCTCCTTTGTCTGATCCTACGTAGTACAGAACAGTTGTTGGCAGCCTTCAATATCTCTTGATTACAAGACCCGACCTTGCGTTTGCGGTGAACAAGCTCTCTCAGTATATGCACACACCAACAACTGAACATTGGATCTTTGTTAAACGTCTACTACGATATCTGTGTTGCACTATTAATGAAGGCTTACAAATACATCGTCAGTCCCCATTGAATTTACATGCCTTTTCGGATCATCTTCATCGTGACTTACCATTCACCTTACAAGCCTATTCTGACGCAGATTAGGCAGGTGACAATGATGATTTTTCTTCCACCAGTGCTTATGTCATCTATCTTGGTCGCAATCCTGTCTCCTGGAGTTCTAAGAAGTAGAAAACTGTTGCAAGATCATCCACTGAAGCTGAATACATATCAGTGGCAAATGCTGCTGCTGAGCTCAATTGGTTTTGCTTTTCTCTTACTGATCTTGGCCTTCAACTTCCTAGTTGTCCCGTCATTTACTGTGACAATGTTGGTGCTACACAACTCTGTTCCAACCCCGTGTTTCACTCCAAAATGAAACATGTCGCCATTGATTTTCACTTCATTAGGGACCAAGTCCAAACTGGTGTCCTTCGTGTAGCTCATGTGTCTTCTGCCGATCAACTTGCTGATGCCCTCACCAAGCCTCTTCCCCGTGCTCGGTTTCTTGATCTCAAGTACAAGATTGGACTTCTCTCTCGAGCTCCATCTTGAGGGGGCATATTAGAGGATTGTAACAACCCAGATATTTTCTTTACATTTGAATTTATTCAACATTGCTGTTCATTAGATTTAGGAAGCAGTTTCTAACTGCACTATAATTTAGGATCTCAAACAAATGTTTGTTATCCCACTTTTGTATATAATTGTTGTTTGTTGAATATAATATATACAATTTGCCTTCTCCATCTGTTACGAACAACCCTTAAATCAAATTTGGTCAAACTAACTCAATCACGTACATGAGGTTAGGCGGGATTCAAACTCATATAGCATTCATGTATTTGGGTGTAGATCTCATTTTATGTGAATAAATTAAGATAATTGGGATTCCAAAAATCGAGTTGGAACAAATAGCATTACTCTTTCGTATAACCATAATTGTCTATAATCTAATTATAATTTGTACCCATTACAGAGTCCACAACATGAATTCAAATCCTACGTGATGTTGAGAATATATATATATATATATATATATATAAGGAAAAGGAATGAGTATTCCAATCAATAGCGAAATAATAATAGTTATAATTATATCATTGTTGTATAAAACAAAAGTATATATATAAACTTAGAATTATACCATCATAACAAAATATATAATTAACCTCATTATTCCCATACCCATTGGCAACCTTTGCAATGATCCTATACTAGAATTCTTCTGTGCCATCATTTTCCATAATCATAACAATAATAACAAAATATAGAAGGAAATTCCACCCTTTTCTCATTCTGAGGTATGTACTATTATATAGCAGCAAGGTGCAGCCTTCTCTCTCTCTATAATCATGAAAATAGCTTAGGGATATAAGTGGATGCAGCCACCACACAACCAAAAATGACAAAGCTGCCAAAAAAAGCCCAATCCACCAAAATCCTTCTGTCATCAATTTGAAAAAGAAAAATAATGGCAAAAGTAACTAGCGATCGAGCACAATCGTAATCAGAATTGATCGAGATCGAATGGTTGTAATTTGATTGTACGATTATAAAGGATTGCAATAATGGGTAATAATACATGTAATTATTTTCTTTTCAAACAAACACACAATTTCTTTTTTTTGGGTGGGTCCTTTGTGGCAACTTCAATCGTGCATCCAATTGTGCAGCATATATATATATATATATATATATATATATATATATATATATATATATATATATATATGGGTAATGCGTGTTGCCCACTTTAACCATTATTGAAGGAGGCCTTCAATAAGCCAAACGAGTAATTATAGATTAATAATCGATGAGTGTATTTGCATTAATGTCTCTTGGTTTTGAAAATTGAAGAACTATTGAATTGATCAAGGCTTTATCTTCCTTATTAGTTGTCCACGTACAAAGCAATTAATGGATATGTTTTTGTTTTCTGAAAGCAAAATCGCATTTTGTATTGTTTTGGTTTTGCACCATCGCTTGGTTGTCTACCACCACCAATTAATTGCGGGAAGCAACAATGCCCCTATAATAGGAAATGCTTCCACTGTTAAGTTTCACCAAAATGCTTTCTTTATTTTGTAAATAAAGAATGCTTTTCAACCACGCTCATTTTAATTATCCTCTATTAATCATCCTGATGCGTGTTTTCATAACTAAAGTAAAGACGTTAGGTTGAAGAATGAAAGGTGGTTAAAATCAGTGGTAGCTTGTTTAATAATTTTTTATTTTTTACAAATTAGAAAAGTGAAGTGAGGCTATTCACTTGGCTCTTATAAATGGAAAAATGCTTTCTCTTAGTAGCAATTTGTAGTATGAACCTCATACTAATTATTGATTTTAAAAAGGCATTTTTTAAAATTAATGAGATAATGAAGTTCATTCTGTTTTGTAATTAAGAAAATAAAGAAATGATGTCAATGCATGAGTTCATAACTCTATGATTGATTATATATATATATATATTAAAAGGAGTTCATTATATAAATGCACTCCTAAATTTGAATTTGAATCAATCAACTAACCAATATCATAATACCATGTCATTTTAATGATATGAGAGATGAGAGTAAGGAGTAGAGGTGCATTTAAGAGATAAGTCTTGTGAGGTAGCATACTTAATTTTATATGATAGTACGTGTGTGTGTATATATATATATATATATATATACACACGGAAATGCTAGTATGATGTACACATTATTTATACATGCATACATAAAAATTATTAAATTTGATCAAATAGTTCAAATTTGATATGCAATGACTGTTCAATCTAGCTGGCCTCAAATAAGTTCACTTTCAATAGAACTTTTTGAGAGCTGCTAGAGTGTGTGTGTATATATATATATATATATATATATACACGCACACACATAGGTTTGTTGTGTTTCTCTTTAGATGATCGAAAACATTTTGAAATGAAAAAAGAAAGGAATTCTTTTGAATGGTGAAATCATGGCCGACCAGAGCATCATCAAAGCATACAAAGCTTTTTCTTTAAAGTACAGTTATGTTCCTAACTTTGACATGGGTGGAGGAATATAATTAGTAGTTTTAATTTGTTTCCTTTTACTTTAGAGCTTAGGTGGAAGCTTACATTTTCACCCACCCATGCCACCAAATCATGGCCGACCACAACACATTTTATGAAACTTGAAAAGTATTTTTGGGTATTTTAAAATTCCTTGGTGGGGTTATCATGTCCAACACTTGCCTCCATAGATGCCCAAAAAGTAAACAGTCTCTAAGATTTTGTGTTACCTAAAGTTGCCTAATCTGGGGTTTTAAGTATGAAGGATCCTTTTCCAAATTATTTTATTTTATTTAGTGGGAGAGATGCCAACATCTCAAACCCCTCTCTCTCTCTCTCTCTCTCCTTCTCTCTCTCATTCATTCTGGCCTAACTAAAACCCATCTCATCATTCATTTTGGCCTAACTAAAATTGATCAACTTTATTTAACCAAAAAAAGAATATTTTATGTAGTCAAATTTTTTTTTTTTGATTTACTTTAAATAATTGGAAGATGCTAACATGACTACATTGCTAGCTTAATGCAAGAGACCATGACATGCACCACAATACCCCCATTAATTGAAATTTTGGTTGATATGACATGCACCACAATACCCCATTAATTGAAATTTTGGTTGGTATAAAGAGTTTCTCTACAAAATTTTAAAAATTAAGAGTAAAAAATAAAAAGAAGAAGAAGACAACCACTTTTTCGATTGGCTAATAATCTAATGACACCTCTCCTTCTCCTTTGATAAATGAAAGATATTGGATTGAATCCTTATTATATGTAATATATATTAGTTGATTAGATTATAAGTTGTAATTGATGTTCTTAAGTTGCCCCCCAAAGACTTTTTCTCCTAAATAAATAAGAAAATATATTATTGTTTCACTTTAATCCATCCTATTAGCATCCTTATGCACAATGCTTAAAGCCAAACAAATGTGCTACATACGTACCAGAAGAGATTCGTTTTGTAAATACGTACCGTTCTTTTCCTAGAGGTCTTAGGCACTTATTGGCCTTGATTAGATTCAATAATTAAAGTTTAGCAAAAGGATATTCACCAACATCATTCCAATACTTGATGAAAAACACAATACTCAACTTGAGCAAATAAATTCAGCCGAGTTCACTGCTATTTTTATTTTTTTTAATTCTATGGACCCTTAGGCTACACAAGATGAGAATAGCTCTTTCCATATATATCCCTTTATGCCCCGTCTCAAGGTTTGAAGATTAGAACCCTGACCGCTTACAAGATCATAACAATTATATCATTCATTGGGAACTTTTGTTAATGGGGTTAACCAAGTTAAGTCAGAGTGATTTAGGTCATATTTAGCCGTGAACTCTGAAAATGGTATTTTGCTTTTAGAGTTCAAAAACAGAAACAAAAAATATTTTCTATCTTTTATTTTCAGTTTCTACAATTTTATCTTATTTTTTGTTTTTGTTTTCATAGAGCAAATTATTAACCAAGCATGTTTTTTTAGAATGCTCTCTTCTTTTTTTTCTTTCTTGAAAATAGAAAATTGTTAATCAAACATGTTTAATACTCTATTTTCTGCTTTTTAAACTCTGACTTTGGAAAAATTTATGACCAAACATGAGCTTAGTTTTTGAAATTTGATTTGGCACATCACCACAAGGTCCCCCAACTAGAGGTTACAGTAGTAGAGGTTCGATGGAAATTCAGCAATGTCTCAGTGAAATTATTGAAGGAGGAAAAGGGTGGTAATTGATAATTATAAGGCCTTTTAGTATTTTATTTATACTAATAAGATAAGAAAAACTTGAAAGCAGCAATTGAGGCTCCCAGCTTACCAAATGAGATATCATACATGATTTATAACAACATATATAATCAACCAACTACTTTTAAAATCAATCCAAAATCATGATTAAGCTAGTATTAGAGATATGTTTCATCCCACTCACCCATATAACCTTATATATATATATATAGGGAACCTGACAAAAAGAAAAATACCCTATATATAGGGTAAAAAATACTACTAGTAGTAGGCATGCTTTGGAAGAAATAGCTAAAAGATAAGAACTTTCTCATACACCCATCTCTCTCTCTCTCTCTCGGGTTTAGTGGGATGTGATCTTTTTTGATACTCATTGATTGCAGAATGGTAATTTCAAGAAATTCTCTGCTTTAGCTAAAGGGTTCCTTTGTAAGCTAGGTCTTCTGTGCTAAAACTTGATTAATTGGATGAATATACATATGAGCATGTAGGGCGTGTACATTAATTTTAGACCCACTAGTAGCTAGCTACTAGCTACTAGCTACCTAGCTAGATAGCTAGATAGCTCCACGTGAAAGATCCTTTAAGCCTAAATTAGCTCGTGTAGATTATTTTAAAACCCTTTGTTTGGTAGACATTTGGTACGTGCTTTTATTCAAGTTCTGTACAACCTAATAAGTTAAAATGAGACGGCTTAATTAGCATGGAGCTGGCGAGATATATAGGTTAGGTTAGGTGGAATCTTTTCCTCTTTATATAATCCTTACATAAAACACAATTTAATTTGACGGCTTTGGAGGAAATGATTGTAATTCTACAGCTGGAGGTTATATTAATAGAGGAGCTATGCTGCTATTTATATGGGATTCGTGTATGTTTTACCGACGGTTTTAAATGACATTCATCAACTTGTTTAATTGAGAGTTCAATTCAACTCAACTCAACTCGATCAACAATTCAACTCTAACTCAATTCAACTCAACAAACTCTAAAGTTCAATTATATTAGGTCCGTTATTTAAATTTTGTTTTGCTATTAAGATTTATCAAAAGATCATTAGATCCATTATACACATGTTCTTCAATTTTATTTAATTAATAAATATAGGGGTGTTTATCCATATGTCCTATTTATAAGTTTTGTTTATCTAAAAATCCTTTTTAATAAGAAATGCATCAGTTTGTTCTTTGATTTTGCAGAAACTGATCATTTTATAGAAAACTGATGCATAGATCAATTTTTTTGGAAGTCCTTTGAAAACTGATGTGTTTGGGCTTTTGGGTCTAAAAAAGAAAAAATTTAATTTAAATTTTTGGATAAAGTGAAAATTAGATGATGGGACTTTTGGGTAAAAAAGAACTCAAAATGGGACTTTTGGATAATTTTCCCATAAATATATTATACTTTTAAGGGTATATTGAATTATATGTAAAATTATAATTAGGTTTCGTTTTAGCAAATTTCTCTGAAAAACTAAATACAAATTTGACGGAACCTAATAGTTGTGTGGGTTTTCTTCACAAATTTTCATCTTCCAGAGAAAAAGTGTGGACAAAATTAGTTGTTGTGATCTATTGGTATATCTTTTCTTATGAGATGAATTTCATTAGGGGTGTACATCGGCCATTTTGGTCGGTCTATACTCTCATTATATGAACCAAACCAATCATCTCGGTTTGAGGAAAATGAAAACAATTAGGGACCGTGGCACTCATGATAACCAACCAAAATAGGGGATGTTTTTTAGCTTTGTTCGGTCGGTCTATCATCGGTTTTGATAGACGCTAATTTGGAAAAAAAAAAAAAAAAATGTCACCCAAAAAAATTGTCACTGTCAACTCCTATGTTCTCTCTCTTTTCAACTACTAGCAATGTGGAACCTGTTATGCATGAAGTAATTTGAAAATTGTGTCACCCAAAATCAACTACTAGCAATTGGAATCTATTATGCATGAAGTAATTTGAAAATTATGTCACCCAAAATCAACTACTATAAATTTTCAAATAAAAACCTATTATGTATGAAGTAATCAACACTACCAAGTATCAATTTCCAAAATAAGTTTTAATTAGGCTAATTCATACAACTACAATCAAACAAGCATGCATTATGCAAATAGTAGGGGTGTACGTCGGCCGGTTTGGACGGTCTATACTCTCATTATATAAACCAAACTAATCACCTCAGTTTGAGGAAAATGAAAACCATTAGGGATCATGGCACTCATTAAAACCAATCAAATAGGACGGTCTGATTTGATTTTGGTCGGTTCAATCAGTCCATTCGATTCTTAAACACCCCTAAATTTCATATTCAAGTTTTTAAACCTTAAGTATGCAGTTTAAGAGATTTAAGACGAGATTAAGCCAACTGTTATGTAGCTCAAAAATCCATGTGAACCTGCCACAAAAATAAAATAAAACATGTGTGGACAAATCAAAATCAGATGGTTACAGGCAATCAACCAAACAAATTTTGTACTTCAAGACTTGTATCTTCCATGGGACCCATTGATCAGATGGCCATGGGCAAATAGAAACAATATTGCAAGTAGGACCCACTCTTTAGTTTATGTTTGTGATAGTACCAATCAACACTGAATGTAACATGTGATACAGCAATCTGTGTTTTACATGTCCTTTTCTGATATATAGCTTCTCATATATCTAACACCAAGGGATAAAATCTTGTGCAAGGGGAAGGAATTGAGAAATTGCTTTAGGACAAAAAAAAAAAAAAAGTGAATTTATTATTTTAGACAGTGAGAAATTGCTTTGGGAAAAAAGGCTGCCAATTGCCTTCAAATGAAAATGATTTAAATACTACTTGTTATAATATATTTTGGCATTGGCAATCAACTTAGTGGTACCAAACTTGTGATAGATTTTACCCCATTAAACATGTGACACATGACAAGTTACCATGCTTGAGAACCCATACTTCATCTACCCTCTCACCTCTAAGGCTTGGTTTTTTTTTTTTTTTTTTAAATTCCAATCATTTGTTCTATTGAAAAATGTTTTAGTTAGGGCATGTTTTAATCTTAAAACAGGTAAGGGAAAGGAAAGTGAAATATTAAAAATTGTGTTGAAAAGAATTTCCCTTTTTTTTTCTTTTTTTTTCTCTTACTCTTTCAAATATTCAAACATAAACTTAATTCTCAAAGGAAAATTAAAATATCTCGATACTCTTGAAGATTGTGGAGCTTCAAAAAATGCACCAAATATGTGACCTCTTGGTTGCATGTCTAGCTTTTAGGAAATTCATCTACTTTACAATGAATTAAACTAATCATTTATCTATCTTATACTTATAGAAAAATCATTTTATTCGAGTTTAATGTGTGCTGCCTTTTCAAGAAAGTTGAAGAATTTTTAGGAAACTTTTAGACAACAAAATAATTTATTAGAGAAGATCAGTTGTCATCCTTTATATTATTATTTTTTTTTTTTTCCAACTCTTTCTTATGGAGTGAGACTCATACTCATGTAATACTATCCCGAGTTTTAATGTGAAAAAAAGAAAAGAAAAAAAGTTAAGCTACTTCTTAAAAGAAATAGCATTTTCCTTTAAAGACTCCATATTATTGATAGGGAAACAAAAAATGAACTATTTTCCCTAATGGCCTGGACAGTATTTAACCTAAGGTGGAAAAAAAGTTAAGAGTATGGAAAGCAAATTTAATTTTTACTTCTCGATCATTTAATGTGTGATGTAGATATATTGATAGCTAGAGAAGTTTGGGAGAGAGAGAGAAAAAACATTGAAAAAGACAAACATTATGCTGTCAATAAAATGCAACCCTATAGCTAGCTTATTTGGTATTTGGAGTTTTCCACCGCCCACCTTTTTGCAATTGGTTTTGTACTAAGATACATAAAAGGTAAAGCACATAATTTTGGAAGAGAATCTCTAAGGAATAGAGAGACAGAGAGAGATGGAGAGAGTCCTCCTCTAAATCTATAGGTAGAGGTAGGGAAGATTGGATAGCCAATAAAGGAATCAATTCCAATGACAAAACCCACAAGGAATAGGAAGCATTAATGGATTCTTTTAACTAATTTATCCCTTTTGGTAGGTAATATTATCAAGGGTTTGATCCACCAACACTACCTAACATGAGTTGGAAAATCACCAATTAAATTAATATATATATATACACATACATTTACATTTACATGAGCTAAGCTAATTAAAATTTGAAACTAATCCCACTTATGATATATAACTAATCCAAGTAACCCTTTTTTCTTTTTTTTTTTAAGGAATTTAATAATTCAAGTAGTATTTTTGAAAATCAAAATTAATATAATAAAATGATTTATTAAAGTGATACTCATTATGCCTACGACTTGTCAAAAAGATAAATGACTTGCTTTTCAAAAAAGGTTAAAGAATTTAGACTTAGGAGGATGGCTTTTTGTTTTGCTCAACTTTAAAGCACAAAATTTTGGACGAGAAAAGTTTCTCCATGACTCGAATCGATCGCTATGTTATTGTAGATGTCATTGTAGAGTAAGAAAATATTGTACAAATTGTCTGCTCTCGCTCTCGATCAAGACCAACTTAAATTTTGTATAATTGTATTTAACAATTCGAAACATTAAGTATTGCACGAGACAATGCTATTTAGGATTCAATCTTACCTAATGATTAAAAAAAAATTAATTAAATCTAACAATGAAACCAACCCACAACTAACAAACATTATTTATTCACGGATGAAAGAAAATACAATTCAATGCATTATTTATGCATCAACACTTCCCAAGTTTGAATCGTATATATGATTGTTTCTCTAAAATTAATTTATTAATTTTTTTTAAGCAAATCATTAATCCTTGGCTAATCAAAAGTCAATTTCATTTTTTATTTATCTAGTGCGATGCACATGCTCGCTTTATTTATTTAAAAATAAATATTTAAAGAAATATATTTATGTAAAAGATATATATATATATAAATTAAGAAGATTTAATTTTGTTTAAATTATATGGAATGACAAGCTAACGACATTCCAACAAACCCTAAATTAAAATCCATACCCAATTAATTAAGATGCACGTTCACGTACATTTTCCTTAGATTATGGGAGCTCCATGTGATAACCGTACAACCCATTTTTGTCTTTGCTTTACCCCTTACACGTGTGCACTTTCTTCTTTTCTTTTAAGAAATTCTATCTCCACTTTGGCCAACTCACTCCACTTGAGACCTCACCATGCATCAAATTAACTTCTTCTAATGACATTATTATTGTTATTTTTATAATTTTTTAAACACTAATGACAAAAATTTATTCTTAAAAAAATTGAACGAATTTTACCGTCTGATTAAGTTATGTTTACCTTAGCAATAATTGCAAGGGAGTTAAATCATAATGGGAGATTATTGTGAGCAAATTTACTTTTTATTCAATTATTTTAATGAAAAATAACAAGAATCATATTTAATAACCTGTAATGTAATGCCCCTAGCTGCAATGGTCTCTCTCTCTCTCTCTCTCTCACACACACACACCAAAAGGGCCTGTTTGGGAACTTTGAAAACTGGGTATGGCTAGTTCTGATATCTTTCTGTTATATGATTTTATGTAAACCAACTTATAGTTGATTTGAAAAAAAATTGTATTTATGCCTTATTTTCTGGATATGATTAAAAGGATCTACATAAAAAATGCACTTACCAAACAGTTCTAAATAAAAATCAGACAAGCTTATCCTCAGCTGGCCAAGTTCTTAATTTTGCCAAACACCCCCAAAAATGTTAACACCGTTTGAGAGCTAGCTAGCTATATCTATCAACCATATCTTCTCATACCATGATCAAAATTTAGCCAAAAAGTTAAATACACACACAAGAAAAGATGTTAACGCCATTTGAGACTAGCTATATCTATCAATTAATCATATCTTTTTCATATATAGGATGATTTTTTCTTTAATTAACAGGTGTCCAAATTAGCTAAAGAAAATCTTTTATCTTATTTGCCTTAATAATATCATAAATACCCCAAAAGGCAATTAATTATATTATATATCTATCTTAAAAATATTATTATTTATTATTAACATTAATGTGTGTGTATATATATATATATATAACTCTTTTTGTTATCCCAATCTCTGACTACAAGAAGGCCTCTCCTAAAAACAATCAACTTACATAATTAGCGGCTTAAACTTCCATAATTAGAGGTTTACCCCCAAACTATTATGAAGCATAAATCATTTGTTATGATTGTTTCTTTAAATGAATACAATATTTTATTCCAAAATAAAATAAAAAGTAAGACTATTAAAAGCAAGGATAGTGCTAGTCTCAGTGCTTAATTTCTTTACTGTTTCATTTTTCGCCCCAAATATATAATGGTGCAGTTTTCACTCATGCACTACTCATGCGATGTAGAGGTGATGAAAGAGACAAATAGGCCAACATATATATATATATATATATATATATATATATATATTAAAGCAACCATAGAATTTGCATAATTTTAAAGTATATTGTCCATTTGTCCATGCACTTGCATCTTATTCCGTTGGATTCTCACCACTCACAAAGTTCCATATATGTCACAACCTTAGGGCTTAGTGGGTCTGAAAGAATAAATTGAAGGACTTTGAAATTTTCAATTAAACCCTACATTTTTCAATGAAACCATCAAAACCTAGTTTCTATCATTTTACTCCCAAATCCTACATCTTAATTACTTCATTTGACATGAGATAGAGTGAGAATTCAATTCCTAACTGATAAATGATGCAAGAATCAACGAACGTCGAACACTCCAATCTCAAATTTGTAAAAAAGACAACTTTAAAGTGGCCACACTTCGTCCGGCAATAACCCTCCGACGATCAAGTCAGTATCAAAATCTACTAGAAATGAAAGTAAG
>JAESVK010000888.1:322395-343037 GCA_017140935.1 Hamamelis virginiana | reverse complement strand
CACAGTTACTTCTATTATAAAAATTTTGATATATGAAGAAAAGATTTAAATAGAACTCTAAAAAAATATAAAAAGAAATAGTTTTTTACAAATATTTTTTGTCAAATTAAATACAAACAAGAACTAAGAGAAACAAAGACATAGTCAAAAATAATTAATAAAAAGTATGAAAGTGTGAATGCAAGTACATGATCACCAGATGACTCATTCAAAAAATAAAAAATAAAAAAACTCAATTATTTTTATCAAAAAAAGAAAAAAGAAAACCCAATTATCAATATATTAATCTATTTTAATCAATTATCTAAATACTAATATTTATTTTTTAAGAAAATAAAATATTAATCTATCATCAATAATACAGTTATACAGTTCGTATAGACATAGATGTACATTATCATCACTACCACTAGAAAACACACAAAACGCGCGCAAAGAAAACAAAAAAAACAAAAACCCCAACAAAAAAAATGTATAAAAGCCAAAAGGCAACGCTCAAAACCACCTCTGTCTGTCTCTCGCACTCTCTCTCTCTCCCCCCTTCCCCCTCTTTCTCTCTCTAGAAATGGAGACCACCTCGCCGGAGCTCGACCTCGACAACCTAAAAGCCATCAGAGTTTTAGGCAAAGGAGCCATGGGCACCGTCTTCTTGGTTTACGATCACTCAGCTGACCCTTTAGCCCAGTCCCCATTCGCCCTCAAAGTTGTCGAAAAAGCCACCATGCAATCAAAGCTCGACGCCGACCGCCGTGCCCGCTGGGAAATTAACGTTCTGTCCCGTCTATCCAACCCGACCCACCCGTTTCTACCATCTCTAATCGGATCCTTAGAGACCCACGAGTTCTTAGCCTGGGCTGTACCGTATTGTCCAGGCGGTGATCTCAACGTCCTCCGTTACCGTCAAAACGACCGCGTTTTCTCGACTTCTGCCATTAGGTTCTACGTCGCTGAGATTGTGTGTGCTCTCGACCACCTTCATAACATGGGGATCGCTTATCGTGATTTGAAGCCTGAAAACGTGTTGATACAACAGTCCGGTCACGTGACACTCACGGATTTTGACCTTTCCCGGAACCTGACACCCCGAACGGTGAAGACTCTGATATCGACGTCAGATCCCGAACCTGACCCACCGGCGAGTAAACGGAGACACCACCGAAATCTGACACGGATCGTTTCGGTGATGTCTGACAAGAGGAGTGGTGGCGGAGGATTGAAGAAAGCTAAGTCAGCCCGAGTGAGCCCAGTGAGTCGACGCAAACCGAGTTTCACAAGTGGAGAACGATCCAACTCGTTTGTGGGTACGGAAGAGTACGTTTCGCCGGAAGTAGTACGAGGTGAGGGGCACGAGTTCGCCGTTGATTGGTGGGCTTTAGGAATATTAACGTACGAGATGTCGTACGGAACGACGCCGTTTAAGGGGAAGAATCGAAAAGAAACGTTTCGTAACGTGATAATGAAACCTCCTGAGTTCATGGGAAAACCGACAGCTCTAACGGACTTGATCGGACGGCTATTAGAGAAGGATCCCACAAAGAGGCTGGGGTATAACAGAGGCGCGTGCGAGATCAAAGAGCATCACTTCTTTCGTGGGCTTAGATGGGATCTATTAACGGAGGTGTTACGGCCGCCGTTTATTCCGTCAAGGGACGATGAGGGTTTAACGGCTGCTGGGACGGACATAAGGGAGTACTTCCACAGTTTAAGGATGCCGCCGTCAGTTCCGCCGTCGCCGTCTTCTGAGTGTCATAGACACGTGTCACTAACGGAGTTCTAACGCACGTGTGTAAGTTTTTTTTTTTTTATAATTGGATCTCTATTTTTATGTACATAAAATAACGGTAGAGGATGGAAAACGGCGTTAGTAAAAAAGTAACTAGCTGTTAACTGATATATAAAAGCTGGGGTTGTATCGTTTATACGATTATACGGTTATATCTATACGAGTAGATTAATGTACGCGCTCTGGTAGGTGCGTGTCGTCTATGCTTCCTTCTTTTGTTGTAACGGAGGTGCAAGATAACAACCTCCGAGTTGTACGTTTTGGCTTTTGGACAAAGTTATTCTTTGCATTTTCTTGCTGGGAGCTGGAATTATTGGTTTGAAAATTAAAAAAAAAAACAAACAAGTAAGAATGAGTTTATAAAAATGCATTAATATCTATTTATTAATTTTAAAACATTTGGGAGAAGAGTAGATTTATATAGTTCGGCATTTAAAAATAGTCGACAAGGTCGGATAGAATTGACATTAAATAAAGAGTTTGATCTTCCTGCTAAGGAGCAAAATCTAAGTACGCTGCTAAGGCCTTCAATATCGTAATACATCATCACTTTTCACGATCCAATGGTTCACATCAATTGAAGTAAATTCAAAATTTTGAGAAGAAATATTCTTGAAAATGAAAATTTTAAAAGTAAATTGTATAGAACATTGGATCGTGGAAAATAATGTTGTGTCGCGATATTGAAGGCCTTAACCGGGTACTTGATTTTTGTCCCTTAACCGTAAACCCTAACTCTTAAATAAGAAAATGCCTATGTTAAACACCCCCCCCCCCGGTTTGTTTTTAAAAAAAAAAACTTTCTTCGCTAAAAACATGGATAGAGTAAGATATGTTGGCTTTATTTTATTTTTATTTTTTTTTGGTTTTAAAATTGCTTGTCCTCTTTTTTTTTTTCTAAAATTTTAAAAAGATATTTATATTTGAAGCAATGAAAGTAGTAGAAATCATGTAAGTTTTGCACTATTTTGCCAATGACCAAAAAAAAAAAAAAAAAAAAAAAATTTAGCAATACCCTTTTAAATATCAAAATGTGCTCATATGAAAAATGGTAAGGTTTTGAAAAAAAAAAACAGAAAAGAAAAGTGGTAAGGTAATATGTTTGTGCTTCTATTTGAAGAGTTAGAAATTAAAAGCAAGTGGACCTACGGCACGTGCTAAAGCTCGTTGGATTTGAGTGCTTAGGCGCGTTTATGATGAAATCGGAGAAAATAAAAAGCTTGGATATTTGCACTAATACTCCATTATTATTTTAATCTTGGGGTAACTATTAAAATCATGCCCCCTTCACATGTAACCTTCCACGAAAGATCATTTTTATCTATTCTAATTAATTATGATGATGAAGGAAAGTTGTTAAAAATGTTTTTTTTTAATTCTAAATGTTAAGAACTCATCCTTCCTACAGCTATTGCGCGGGGGGTTGTTTTTTATTGGTCCCACTAATTTGTAAATTTCAATAGAAAAAGTGAGTCTCGTATGATTATGGGACAAATGGTTCTAAAATCACGGACTTGAGTGGAGTATTATTAACTTAATTTTCACTTTTCCAAACAGAGTTTTCTTTCTTAACATCCGAGAAGCCGACTGTTGATAAAAATCCATTACTTAAATTTGTATAAGAATAAGTAATCAAGTAGTTCCAATACTACATGATTTTGTTATAGATGACGACATGTGGTGTAAAGTTTACTTTCTCATATTTTATGCTACATATTACAATCTTAACGTTACATTTTTTAAATGACAACCAAAATGGACCAAACTGGTGATCGAAAATCAGCAAAGTTTTTCTCTAACCCAATTGTATCAGTTGAGTTCACTTTCAATTCTACTGGTTGACTCTCGGCTTGAGTATCAAAAAAAACTAATCGATGATCAGATCATGTCTAGGAACTATAATTGTGAATTTGTGATATAGTGGAATAAAAGGGTATAAATAAAAAGAATTTGGGGAATAAGAACAAATTGGTACAAAAACAAATAACACAGGGTTGACAGAATTATTGCATAATATAGGGGCACTATCGTGCAAAACCATAAAAAACAAAAAGTTTACCAACTTTGGGGACTGTACAACTTACCTTTTACGGCAAAGTGGATGAAAGTATCTTACTTTCAAAGGGAGTCGTCCCCACATTTCTAGGGCAAGTGGAGTGCTCATTATTCTTTTTCTATTTTTCTGGTTATATTTTAAACCAAGCATAATGACCAACGTCATAAATATGATAAATGACATCATCATTCCCATGTCCAAACACCAAAAAGTTAATATTTTTTTAATTTTTTATTTGTTTATAATACTACATTAGTGATTGGACCACTACACATGTTGCGCAATGCTTTATTTGAATTGGGAGACGTTAAGAGCATTATTAAAATTTGTTTAGAAAAAATAATTTTGTTTGTAAAACATTTTTGTTCTTGTATTCTTTAAGAAATTATATTTTTAACTCTTATACTTTAACTCATAAATAATTTACAATTAATCCTACACTCATAGCAATATCTACAATCACCTTTTGTAATAAGATGATTCTATTGCTACCCACCCATATTGCTAGTAGTACCCACCAATTCATAAAAAAAATATTATTACTATTATACCCATATGTAAATTTACTATTAAGGGCAATATTAGATAAATAAAATAAATTACTCCGTAAAATAATTATATTACTTCCCACACCCACCTTATTCTTCCCACATTCATATCTTTTCTATATACAAACCTTTACACGCTCGTATAATTTTCTGAAAGCTCTAACAAAAAAATGTGTTTATTGATTGATGTTTAATGAAGTGGTCATGTGAGATGATTTCAACAATGAAAATGTATATTTTATTAAGTATTATTCACTTTTTTTTAAGTTATTTTAATTTCAAGTTCGTACTTTTGTTCAGCTTTGTGATATTGAACATCAACCATTGTTCAAATAGGGGTAATTGAATATATCACCATGTTCAGCCATCCCAATAGAATATATAAAAATGTTCAGCAATGGATGTTGAACATTACAGAATGTTTAGCCACCCCAACTGAACATATAAAAATGTTCTACAAGGGATGCAGTAGACACTAGTAGAATACCATCCTATGTTCAACAGTCGTTAGTCGAATATATTAGAATATTTAGCACACTAAGTATCTTACAAAATGGTTGGCATGTTTTCTTTTCATGGAATGAAGTAAATAAGCTCCTTTGTGGGATGAATGGTAAAAAGGTTGGGTTGCTCACTTCGTGAAAAGAAGAAAACAAGCTCCACTTTGGATGGGAAAAAAAAAAATATTTGGGATTTTTGGTATTAGGCGGGTGTAAAAAAGAAACTTATGTTTTAGGGTTAGTTGAGTTGATGTTAATTTAGGTATTACAGTGGGTGTATAGTAGGTAGCAAAAATTATATTTTAAAATTTTATCCGTGGGTGTAGATAATAAGTGGGTGCCAATAGCAATATGGGTGGGTCGCAATAGAATCACCCTTTGTAATGATGGACATATTATTTGCCATTTCTTAATAAAAAATACTAAAAAGACCAAATTTTAGACCAAAATATTTAAACCAAATGATGTGGCAGAATGATAGAACCTTTACTTTAGTGTGTTTCAAAAATGCACGAAAGCAAAGATTCTGTTTAGCTGACACGTCATATGGTTTAAAAAATTTGATCTAAAATTTGGTTTATTTAACATTACTCTTTAATGCCGATCGATTCCACTATTACTTTAGGTTACACTGTTATTTTAATGGTTGAAATGCTAGATGCAGTCTAAATAGATTTAGAAAAAAAAAAAAAAAAAACTTAGCAAAATAAAAATTCATCTGCTAGCCAAATTTTCATATTTTCTAAATAATCCCTTAGTCAATTGTGTATTGATTTTCAAATTATATTCCACTTCGATATATTGTTGCCTTCACTTTTTTCAATTGTTTAACCTCCTATAGAAAATAAGGTAAACAGGAAAAAAATTGATTTATTTAAAAACCACTAAGCAAGAATAGAGCTAGTGACTATGAACTTTGGCTATCTTTCCCTTCATGGAATGAGATTCAGGGTTCTATTTCTCATGGATGAGAAATACACCATTGCACCACCGCTGTCAATTCTTGCACTGCACCACCACTATTGCCCACAGCTACCAGAGTACTCCACTTTACCACTGTTATTACTATCAATGTTATTATTATCCCTCCCATTACTAACTACCAATTGGCACCATAAATTGGCATGAATATATATTTTTTTTGGTCTAGATAAACTTGCACACATACATTTGCGTGCACTCAAAATTTTTATGCTATTCAAAATAAGAAATAGTTTGAAATAATTTGTTCTGTCATTTTGTTTGGTGTAATAGTAAAAATTTAGAGTTATCAAAAGCAAAGGCACATATTCAAATTTTAAGAGACTACTTCGTGCAATATCAAAGGTAAAGACTATTTATCTTAGGTAATGACCGAATTATATTATTTGTTTAATTAAACTCTAAGTATTGGCATCAAGTGTTCAAAAAACCTAAAACTCAAACTGGTTCCCCAACAAACAATAAAATAGGGCTTGAAATTATTCCATTTGTCGGCAAACTTAGGGCTTCCTGCTGGCTAATTATCTCGTGACTTTGATATGCAGACCCACATGTACTACAAACCAAACATACCCTTTGTCTTCTACCTCTAGGCTTTGGCTCATTAGCAATTAATTAGCCTTGGCCCTCAGGCAGCTAAAAACTTTGGTTTTGCCTATTGATGGAAACAAAGATATAGCATATGGGTGGCCTTTTCATTCCCATCTCAAATCACAACATAAGGTCCCATCACTGTTGTTTTCAAGCTTTGGATCTCTTTTCTCTTCTTGCACCCTGACCATTTCTTTCCCAAACCTTGTCTGTCTCAATTTTTCCAGTGAATGTACTTGAAAAGATATCCAAAAAAGGTGCAGCATTTGGGCCACTTCCCATCCATAGCTTGTAACCCACTCCATGACAGTGCAACAACAATGATCAGCAGAAGATAAAATGGATGACAAAAATTCGCGACGCTTTGAAAGTTGTGGGTACGTGTTAGATGCGAAAAATTGTCCAACAGCTAGATTTCTTACGTCTTCTAAAGAGGAGAGAAAAACTATGGGTGAGCCTTGAAACATCGGTGTGGTGTTGGTTAGGGATTCTCTGACGGTCAAATCAAATAGGCATTTTGTTGAAAAAAGGGACAGAGGCGGTCAACTAGAGTACGTTAATTAAGTAGAATGAATAATACTTTTAGATTTACATCTATGAGTCTTTATATACCTTTTGAGTTCGATCAGGTCTTGACCAGTTGAAGTTTCAGGTCAACTGAGATTCGATTTGTCCACTTCAAACCTCTTTCATGATTGGCTGGCCTCATATAGCCACGTGTACGTCGCTTGATCATCTTTGGGTGTCTTTCATGATTGGCTAGCCTCATATAGCCACGTGTACGTAACTTGATCACAGATGAGAGATTTTCCCCCTTTTCAATGGGCACGTGTGATGCTGAGTGCACGAACCATGAATTTGACACTAAGTTGCGAGACTAGCCCATCCTTTTGAAATATGAGCTTATGCGAGTCGATTCTATCGAGAAACCTTTGTTAGATACAAACAATATATGGAAACAAACTATAATATTTTCTACGGCCGTAGAAGCTCTTTGCTTTATCAAAGCGGAGTCACGACCAAATCATGTAAAATCACAAAGAAAGGAACCCCTTTGAGAATGAGTTTGTCTCCTCCCTTCGTTTGACTATGACCTAAAACATTTTTTCCCAGTCACATCACCTGTTTTCAATTTGACAAATTAACATGGCATCAACCTTTGCCAAGGACACCTTGAATTGTACCCTTTGCCTCTATTTTATTTTTTTTACACTGTGCAACAAGAAGCTAGGGCTATCCCTATTAGGGTCAAGGGACCTAATCTGCATTCAAGCTCCCATAATTGTGTCCCTTTTTCATTTTTTAAACCTTTTTGTGGTCCTATATGGTAAGTTTCCAAGGATATATCTTTAAGAAATGACTTCATATGGCCACCGTAATAATTTGTAGTGAGGTAATTAGATACCTTTTTCCAAAGGTAAAACCTGAGGTTGAATACCTACCTTTCAAACTCTGAATGGCTCTCTCTTTTACTCTGGGGTAAAAAAAAAAAAGCCACAAGAGACCCAGTACTTGTCTAGGCTAATTTCCTGCGCAGTTAACGCAACAAATGCTAAAAAGGCTTACTTAAAAAATGAAAATATTGAGGGGAGCATTATAATTCCCTTATAAAAGTTGAAAACTAAAAGGGGGGAGGGGGACCAAACATGAACATATTCTAAAAAGTTCATCCTGAAAGTTGAACAAAAATTGATAGAGGGCATGGGTTTCATCCTATGCTTAATTGGGTTGCATGGCAACCTCCTATGTGAATATATATATGTATATGTATGTATGTACGTAGTATAGTGTTTCACTTCAACAAGTTGTATTAATAAAATGCACATAATTGAGGGTTTTTTTTTTTTTCTCACTCAGTTAATTCAATTGAACTAGTTGGTTTGCAGTTTCAATACTAACTGATGAGGGATAAAATCGAAGAGATATAAATCCCAATAATCTTGAACTAACTAAGGGGATATGATTATCCCTCAGCTCATTATAAGGAGATAAGCCATATCACCAGAAGGATTTATGGATCCCTAGAATCATGGAGAAGGAGTTCAAATTAAAGAAGGAACGAGTTTTAGATTATTATAAAGGAACAAGAACCTCCTTAGTAAGGTACGCACAATTGAATACAAAAATTACTTTTTTGTTTGAGAGCTTAGTCACTGACTTGATCGTCGGAGTTTACTTGGTGGACACAATCCGGGGAGTTCACTTGTTCATATTGTGCAGGAATCTGGGGAGCGACATCCAGCTGATTTTCCACCGCATCACTAACATATATAATAAGGTTTAATCAGTGAGTTAACCCTATCTAAACAGCATTTTTCAAAGCAAGTGTAGTTAAAGATAGCGTAAATTACACTCCCCTCCTTTGAGATTTATTGAAAATACAAGAACCTTCCTTTTATTTTTTAAAATATTATCTTTCTTCCTCAACTCGTTCTTTGCATATGGTTGCATGGACATTCCCACAGTACCCACCATTAATTGATGGCTAGAAAGTAGAAATGCATGATATGTTATACACAAAATTTATAAAAATACTCTTTTCCCCCAATCTTATATGACAATTGGGAACGACATTTTTCATGTCACCGCCTAGAAATCAATTCAGTCATGTATATAAAAGAAAACATAAATATATTATTTTCCAAACTAATTGTAAGCTGATTTATATAATGCTAAATAACAGTAAAATTGGATTTGCCTTGATCCAATTTTAAGAGTTCTCAAACACAAGGACGGATTTAGAGTGGGGGCACCAACCCCCACCCAAAATTTAAAATTTTTTTAGATTAATTCAAAAATTTTAGTAATTTCAAATATTTTTAAAATTGCCCCCAGTATATTATTTGTGAAAAAAATTTAAAACTTTATTTTTAGTTTTAAAATTTTAATATTCTTTTAAAAAATAAAGAAAATTAAATTTAATAGATGTTTAGGTCACATGTGATGGAGTCTTTGAGTCTCTTTCCTCTAACTATCTCTTTTAGGATAAAAATATGGTTAGACACTTGTAATTATAGATTTTATAAAATTAAATTTGATATTATTAATGAGTTTTTAAGTATCCCTACATAGCAAATGACATGTTGGTTTAAGAGTATTTTTAATGGTATACCATTTGAATTATCATTGTCAAAATTTGGCATTGGCATCCAAATAAGTTACTCCAAAGGTGTATCATTTGAGGTACCAAATTTTGGCAATAGGCATATAGGGTTGCCAAATTTGGTACCTCAAATGACAATTGTCATTTGTACCATATCATACTTTCTCTTCAAAAAATAGAAAATACCAAAATATACAATTATTAATGCGTTAGAGCACATATGTGACAAAATTTGGCACTAATCCATTTGGTACCATTTAAGGTGCCAAATTTTGGTATTGGCATATCAAATTATATGAATGCATTGGAAACTTCATATTTGAGCATATGAAAAAATGCATCGATATTCATCTGCTAAGATAGGGATAGGTTGTTATCGTTTGACAAAATAAAAAATAAAAAATTGCCCCCACATTGATAAAATCCTAGCTCCGCCCCTGCTCAAACAGACCTTAAGATACCCTAGACTTGAGGCAGTGTCTACAAGCTTACCTTTTCACACTCCATCCAACCAGGACTTGGTCCAAAATTTAGTAAAATTCCAACGGATCAACCCAAATTAAAAATAGTTCGATCCAATCTAATACCGGCCCATTTTACACTGTCTAAAATAGTGGCAGCCCATTTTAAAAATCCATCTATGATCTACAGTTCCAACGGGACCTAAACTGATTTAAAAAGGAGTATTATTAAAAGTTGGGAGGTTCCCTTACATCTTATTTTACATTTATACCTTTATCTTATTTCCGAAACACTGATATAAATCTAATATTTTGAGAAACTGGCCGTTGGATAAAATATATTTCTTATATATGTATGTCATTTATGCAAAAAATCACAATGATCCAACGGTTGATTTATGAAAAATATCACTATGAAAATTATTATAATTAGAAACATTGCAATTTTTTATAGTGAAATTTTTTAAAATCTGACCATTGGATCATTGTGAATTTTTGCACAAATAACATACATAAGAAATATACGTTATCTGATGGTTGGTTTCCCAAAATATTCAACTCATATTGATGTTTTGAATACGAGTTGTAGAGATAATTATAAAATAAAATGTTAAGAGAACCTGACCCTTATAGGAAATATATATTGTGCTACCCAGTGTTTTAAAAACCGGACCGTTCATCGAACCGGAAAAGTTGCCGGGTTAAGGGTCAACCGGTTCAACCGGTTGAACCGCCGGGTTGAACCGTGACGTCATAAATATATTATTTATTTATTTATTTATTAGAATAAAAGCTATAAATGATTCAAAATATAATTTTTTTTAAAATATTTGTACAATCAATTCATATATTTGAATTTATGTACAATCATTACAAATATTGGGACTATTTTAATCATTTTAGCACCTTAAAAAAAATTAAAAAAATTATTTAAAAAAAAAAACCGGGTTGACCGGTTTTTTAACCGGTTTGACCGGTTGAACCGGTTGACCCGGCGGGTTGAACGGCTTTTTTGAAAACTGGGTTTTTGAGGGTTGAACCAGCCGGCTAGGGGTCCGGTTCCCGGTCCAACCGGTTGAACCGGCCGGTCCGGTCCAGTTTTAATAACACTGGTGCTACCTATTACTAATCAATCAATTCAGTAGTATATTAACAAATAACTAGGAATAATACTTTTTTATGTGTATTTTTTTCAAATTCAAGAATTTAATATATTATATATCTCGGTTAGTCTTCTTACCCATCGTTTCACATATTGTTTGTAAAACCTAATATGAGATTGATATTTTAATAAACCGACAGTTGGATAAAATATTTCATTTATATGCATTGCGTCTTCCAAAAGTTACATTGATCCGACGACTAGTTTTTCAGAATAACGACTGTAAAAAATTGTGATGCTTTCATACAGTTTTTTATAATTTATTTCAAAATTGTGATATTTTTAAAAAAAATAGCAGTTGGATCAATATAATTTTTGGAATATATGGTGTCTACAAATACCAAATCTAACCGAACGATCAATTTTACAAAATACCCATTTCACGGTGGATTTTGCAAATCATGTGTCAAAAGTCATGGTTTTTCACTTTATCTCTTTGTTTGTTCTAATTTGGAGCCCAAAAACGATTATGTGTGTGTTCCAAGTAAAAAATAAGTGAAACGACAATAGAGGAGAGTGTTTCACTAGCTGCGGTCGTCGTCAGTCTTCCCTCGCCGGAAGAACGTCCTCTTCTCCTTCTTTTCCTCATCTTCTTCTAGTTTTTTTTCCATCTTTTTTTGGGCCCCCCCCCCCCCTATTCTCATTATCTTTCTCTCTCTTCAACAGTCCATTATCTCTCTTCTCTGCCCACCGCCCCTTCCCTTTCTCTCCCATTCTCCCACTCTTTCCCTTCCAATTTATTTGTAATATTTCTCTGTTACACACGGGCTTAAATTTGTTTGTTTGTTTGTTTTTTCTTTCTCTCTCTCTTTCTCTCACACTGAGGCGGCATACAGTAGCCCGACTGCCTCTAGTCCCCAAGGTATGCTTTTAATTTTTGCGTTTAAATATTTTTTTTTTGCTTGTAGTAGATGGTGACTCAAAGTTTGAGCTTTAAGGGGAATTAACCAGTGCAAGATAATAGGAAGCTTTGGGGGAATTCTCTAAATTTTCTGCTGATTGATCTTTAATTATATTGTTTTTCCAGCAAAACATTGGTGGATTTGTGATTTTTTTAGGGTTTAGAAAATAGAAATTTTGATTTGATGTGGATTTTTTAGATTAGGGTTTTGATTTGAAAATTTTCCATTGATATTTAATTGAGATTTTATAACGGTTAGGGTTAGAATTTAGGATTTCTTTATATGAAACTTTGAGAAATGGATTACAAATGAGCACCAGTTCCAATGAAAATTGAGTTTGGTACGAACTAGATAACTTGACAGTTTCCGAACCAGCCTGCTCCAAATCTCAGTTTTCCCAAACAGGCCGTTAGATGTACTGATGAGTGATGAAAGAAATCAAGGAAGTTTGTATCATTTACTTCTCGTCCTACTTACTTGAGGAAGTGATGGCTATTGATGCAAATTAAGAGGCCTAATATCTGGAAAATATAGTAGATAATGTCTACTATATTTTGAGGCCTTTTTCGAACTTTTGGGCATGTCTTTTTCTTGTTTCCAACTTCATTTTAGGGTCTTAGCATTTTGAAGATTTTTAATGGTATGACCCTTATGTTTTTTAGTACAACATATTAAGTATCATGGATAATGAATTAATGATGATTGTCTTTCTTTATGCTTATTTAATTTTTTAGATGTTCTGAAAATTATTTTATAGCTGTTATGATGTTAGTAGGTTCTGAATGCAAATATATGGCTGTACATGACAATTTGGTAATTAATGGATGTTATATTTCTAATTTATCTTGTTACATGTTCAAGTGAACGGTATTACGAAAATAATTGCATTGATTTAAGCTATTGATAGTGGAACCCACATTTTGTTTGAGTGGGACCTACATTTGAATAATGTGGGACATGATATAAAGTATGGCATGATATGATGAATTGAGTCATGGTAGAGACATGATAATTGCTTCATTCACATTGTTCTTTGTGTTTCACTTGAGAGCGTCACGTGTATTTTAGTTCTAATTTTTTAAGCATATCTTATTCTTTTTTAAATTTGATTGGATTTCAGATTCATATGGCTAGGAATTACAGTACTGAATCAAGCGATGAGGACGGAAAGGATAGAAGAAGAGATAGACGATATCATTACTATAGTAAAAGGGATTATAGATCGAATGATCCCCATAATCGCGGAGACGAAAGCAATTTGTCAGATACTGACAGAAGGAATAGAAATACACGCCATGAGAAGGAAGAAGATGATCGCAATGGAGATGATAGAGGTAGGGGAAGAACCAGTGAGAAGGATTCATATGTTAGAGAAAGGGGCAAGCGAGAAAGAGAGAGCACGAATCGGCACAAAGACAGGCATAGACGGCATGAAGCTGAGGAGGGTTATAGCGGTAAGGAATCTGACGGAAGTTCTGGTGAAGATGAGAAGCGGGTGGACAGAGAAAGGAGCAGGGGAGAAAGAGAGAGGATGAATCGGCATGGAAGTGGACATAGGCAGCGAGAAACCGGAGAGGGTTATAGAGTAAAGGAATCTGATGGAAGTTCTAGTGAAGAGGAGAAGCTGACAGTGAGAGAAAGGAGCAGGAGAGAAGGGGAGAGGACGAATCAGCATGAAAGTGGGCATAGGCTGCGAGAAACTCAGGAGGGTTATAGAGTAAAGGAATCTGATAAAATGGATGATGAAGATGAGAAGCAGGAGGGGAGAGAAAGGGGTAGGAGAGAGAGGGAGAGGATGAATCATCGTGAACGTGGGCATAGGCAGCGAGAAACTGAAGAGGGTTATAAAAGTAAGGACCGGCATTCACATCGGGATTTGGAGGATGACAATGATAGGGGAGGACCCAGAAAATTGGAGCGAGAAAGGGATAGAAATGGCGATGATAAGCATAGGAGATCTAGAAGCGAGCATGAAGATAATGATGTGAAACATGGAAGAGATAGGGAGGTGAATGAACATCGAGAAGATAGTAGGAATCATAGGGAGAAGGAGGAGTCTCAGAGACAGTCAACATTGCAAGAAGGCAACTTGAATAATGATGTGTCAAAGTTGGGTAGGAGCGGAGGAGTTTACATTCCACCATTTAAGTTGGCGCGGATGATGAAAGAAGTCCAAGATAAAAGCAGTGCTGAGTACCAGCGGCTGACTTGGGATGCTCTTCGGAAGAGTATAAATGGGCTTGTCAACAAGGTCAATGCAGCTAATATAAAGAATATAATTCCGGAACTCTTTTCTGAGAATCTGATTCGGGGTAGGGGTCTTTTTTGCCGGTCGTGTATGAAGTCTCAGATGGCGTCTCCAGGTTTCACAGATGTATTTGCTGCATTGGTTGCTGTTGTCAACACCAAGTTTCCTGAAGTAGGTGAACTTCTATTGAGAAGGATTGTTTTGCAGCTGAAGAGAGCATATAAGCGGAATGACAAGGTGCATATTTTGCCTTCTTTCTTTTTACTATTGTTTCCTTTATCATCAGCTGATAGGAATCATTATTTCTCGCTTAGATTTGCATCTGATTGTCTTTTTCTTGGTATAATCTTATTTGCAGCCTCAATTACTAGCTGCTGTTAAATTTATAGCACATCTAGTGAACCAGCAAGTGGCTCACGAGATTATTGCCTTGGAACTGCTCACATTGTTGCTGGAAAATCCTACCGATGATAGTGTCGAGGTAGCTGTTGGCTTTATCACAGAGTGTGGATCAATACTTCAAGATCTCTCACCCAAAGGCCTGCATGGTGGGTATGCTGTTGGTATTATATTTGTTTCCATGTAGTGTGGTTATATACATTTTGCTTGTTTGGTAACATTTATGCCACTATGAAGTATTGTTTATCTTTAATGAGCTTATTTCTGTTTGCATCTTCCAATATTGATTATAAATGATCTATATCATATATCTTCACTAGTGCTTTTGCAATTTGATTGTCGTAGTGCAAGGAGACTAAATGATTCAAAGGATTGTGGGCTTACCTTGGGAACACTGAAAAGGAAATGAGTTAAAACAGAATGTGTTTCACTTTATGTGTAGCTAAGATATGATTGATAAAGTTTTATACAAGAAATGTCATAATAACTATCATTGTGATTATACTATAGTGGTTAGATGTAAGTATGAGATACTATAAATAATGAATAGTCAGTAGAAACTTGGAATTTTAAACTAAGGTTTTATAATTATAGTGCAATATAAAGTAAAGATATTTGATATATGAAAATTAGGTAAGTGTTGATATGTATAGAGTCACAGAAATGACAATTATAACTTTATAATACATTCATTTGATGAATTGTCCACAAGTTAATCAGTTAAACAGATTCTAAGCTCTTGGTTTTCATATATAGTAAAAAAGTAGACTAAAAGACATCTTTTTGATCTAGCAGGTGTTAAAAATACCTCATCAAAGTTTCGACCTTGATTACAAATCTCTGTTACTAAAACAGACAAATACAAGCAATGTTAACAACACAAAGGGGAAATGAGTTTCAATTTACCACTTCAAATTTCAGTTTACAGTTCGCTTCTAGCCTCCTCAACAGACCTAGTCGTCTTCATCAAAGTCAAAATCATTAGTAGGTTGTCACTCAGCACATACGTAGCCTGCCTGCGGTTTGCCTTCTCTGGTCCAGCCCTTATTTGATTACATTCCTTTCTTCAGTCGTATCAGAAGCAGAGGTGGAAACTAACTTATCTTCACTTCCTGTTGCCTTGTCTTCCTGACCAATCCTACCCAACACAGAACCAGATGCCCTTATCTTCCTCACTTATTTTTTCTGGTGAAATATCCAGATTTTCTGCAGGCTTCAAAATTTCAGTAATAAGCTTCTGGCTTCCTATTTGCTGCTTGTTGGATGGCCCTCTCTTCTTTGTTTCTGCAGGGGGCTTGGCATCCTTGGGATATGCTGCTGGCTTTCTTCCTCCCTTTTTTCCCACTTCTAGCTCAAAATCTTCGTCGCTAATGTTGTCGTCATGCTCACTATCTGAAATCTCTGTAAGAGCTGACGAGTGCTTCTTCTGGGCAGCAGCCTTTTTGCTGGGTTCCTTCTTCCTTGCTGGTACTTGGGTTAGTTCAGTTTCAGTGGCTGCAGATTGATCAGGGAAAGTCAAGGTTATTAGCAGCAAGAACTTTTAGCTCAAGCACTTCATCATCAGGGAAAGTCAAGGTTATTAGCAGCAAGAACTTTTAGCTCAAGCACTTCATTATCATCCAAAACTAAAGTGGAATTTTCCTTGAAACTGCCTTTCCTTTTGGTTTCACCACTTCAGGAGCATTCTCTGTTTCCATTGCAGGGGTAACTGATGTTTACATGGTTTCAGCAACAGGTTCTCCATTGTTGGTTTTCTTACTATTCTTTCATGGATTTTTCGGTGCTTGTCTAGAAACCTTCATACCAGCTTCACTCATTACCCTGATTTTGAACTCTTTTCTGGTCTCCTCTGCATGAGCCTCTCTTTTTTCTTCCTCATCAAGTTCCTTCTCAAGAGCATCAAGATCTTTCATTCACAAAGACTTTGGAGTTGTCTTTCTCAAATCATCAACCTCTTTGTTGAGTTTATCCTTATCAGCACATAACTCTTGAATCTTCTCAAGGGTCTAGGTTCCAATTGCCATTGACAGGAGGTACTCGTAATCATCAGCTCATACTCCTTTGGTGCTGGCCACCTCAGTTATCTTTAGCATCAGTCGACTCGGCAACCACTACTTCAATAGTTTTGGTTTTGTTTGGGAAAGGAATGAAACCTTTTGTCTGCAGCTCAAGGAGCAGAATGGCTTTGTTCCTGTTGCTCACAATGATCTCTCCTTTCACAACTCCGAGATTTAATCTAACTCTGTTTTCCAGTTTTAAGAGCCCCATTTCAAGATAAGCTCATTAGCCAGTATAACTTTCTTTCCTTTCTCAAAGAATTCAAGCCTTAAGTGAAAGAAATCCTTGAGAATCTGTTCGGGGGTGTCATATTTCTTAATCACGCCTTTTGAATAGAACAGATCCATGTTACTTGTGCTAATTGCAGTTGTAAGGTTGAATTTCTTCAGCAAACCTTTCTGCTTGGCCATGGTCAAGTTCTCCTCACTCAAGATAACCTCAAAATGTACAGTTGTGTCTCCATTGTGTTCCCTGTAATCCTTTTAATAAAATGATCCTTAATTTTATCATTTCCTGTCATGATGGATTCTAGAAATTCCTTGTAATTTTGAGTCCACCTTTGGATGGGCAGCTCTGTGATCCTGAGTGTTGTCTCATTAACTTCTTCTATAATTCCACTGACAGTGTAACCCCAGCTTCCTTTGTTGCCATTTTCTCATTGTTCCTCTGAATCCTTTGTACCTTGGATCCATAGGCTCCATAATTTCACCATTCAATAAATGCCTAATATTTGCAACAACGTCCCTTGGGTTGTAATTTGGATTGCAAGAGGTCCAACCTGTGCCGATTCCTTCACTTTCATTGACAAGAACTATAGGAAATACCGGCACGTACCAAATGGGTTCAAAAGATTGCCCATCTTCATTCAAGTAGTTCAGAAGGACAGCATCATCCTTGGGGAACGGGAACTGTGGCTAAGAGAAAGCCAAGTATATATGTTTCTTGCACCTGCATGATCTTTGCCTCCGTGGCGAAGAGTGCCAAATTGGCCATTTGGTTGAAGAAGGTTGATGCTGTTGCTGCCCACATAATTCTGCGCCATTCCAATAAGGTTTATTCATGAGTATTATTTCATTTTCTCTCTCAAACCTTTTGTATGGCTGTCCTCCTAGTCTAAAAGAACCCCTTGTGAGTTCCAGCATGAAAACATTTAATCGACACAAGTAAGAGCTCTATTGTCATTGGGGAAACTAAATTTTATGGTATTGCATCCTTCCTCAGTTGCAGTGTGAGTAAGTGGTCTCTCAATTCTTTAAGTTTTCAAACTTTTGAATATTTAATATTTTGGCAATTAGTCTTTTTGAATAGAGAAATGTAGCTGGTTATATATATCATGGTGGTTATATCTTTTACTATTATTATCATTGTTATTATTATTTGTTACAATTGTTTTAGATATTTTCTTTACAGTTTGTAATCTATACAGGTATCTTTGAGCGTTTTCGTGGAATTCTTCATGAAGGGGAAATAGATAAACGGGTTCAGTTTTTGATTGAAGGCCTATTTGCAATAAGAAAAGCCAAATTTCAGGTGCAGTCTCTTTTGTGTTTGTGGATTTTTAGCATGATATTATATTCTGTGCTGACTAAGCATTCAAGAATTGCCAGAACTTAAAATGCTTTTTGTGAATGTATGCATATGCAGGGTTACCCAGCTGTTCGTCCAGAACTGGACCTTGTAGAACAGGAAGATCAATTAACCCATGAGTTATCTCTCAGAGAGGAGATAGATGCGGAGATTGCACTTGGTATCTCTAGATTTAATATATGATCAGTTGTTTGATTGATCTGCTTATGGTTCTATAGGATCTTAGACCTTTTTTTTGTTGTTTTCCTTGTTCAGATATTTTCAAACTGGATCCTCAGTTCCTAGAGAGTGAGAAGCGCTATGAAGAATTGAAGAAAACCATACTTGGTGAGGAGTCTGAGGATGAAGAAGGTTCTGATGCAGGCTCAGAAGACGAGGATGAGGATGATGACGAAGATGACGATGATGATGAAGAGGAAGAAGAGCAGATGAAAATAAAAGATGAGACAGAGACGAATCTTGTAAATCTTCGTAGGACAATTTATCTAACAATTATGTCCAGTGTTGATTTTGAGGAAGCTGGCCACAAGCTATTGAAAATTAAACTAGAGCCTGGTCAAGAGGTAAGTAATACTAGCTCTGACTTTAGTTACTACAATATGATCAGAGGCATGTCTTTTTCCTTATTTGATATTTCTTATAAGTGGGAAGTTGAATGTTTAGTTTGTGCAATACTATATGCAAGATGGGGCAATTTTGTTCATTTGTTGTCTAAACACTATACTTATGTTCAGCTAGGATATTGATTTGCTTTAATCTCTCTCCCTCTCTTGCACGCGTGCATTTGTGTGCGTGAATTACATTGTTTTTGTGTCAATTTGTAGTCTGCTATTACTTCCACTTCTCTGGCCATTTGTCATATTTGTCTTTCTTTTCAGCTTCCTTTTCTTATGTTTTTTTCTTCTTGTTGAGCAGTCTTCATAGTTGTCTACCCACATGATGGAATTTTTTTTTGATGTATGTGTGATGCATAATATGGCATACTTGACATGTTTGTGTTAGAACTGCTTAATCTATTGCCTTTAGGTCATGGTGTGGTGGTAAAGGGGTGATATGGGACATGTTTGTGCAGCCTATTTACCCTATGGCCCAACCGGTTGCACTATCACCAAAGAAAAGAAAATATATGTCACTAATCATGTCTCTTGGCGATTTGTTGTGTTAGTAGCAATTATGAAATTTTGTTTCATTAGTGATTAGTAGTAATTATGAAATTTTGCATCAAATCTAAACAGAATAATTGGGGAAAATGAAATACCCTTGTTTGAAAAAGTAGATGGAAATTATCAAGATTGAGAAAAATTGATCATATATGTCACAAATCACAATCTTGGTAAAACAACGTAGATCTAGGTTCAAAGCTCCTTTTGAGATTGTACACCTCCTTAGCAATGTAGGTCACTCACACTTGGGACATGTTTATTGCAATATTGCTTGAGAATTTAGACAGGGAACTGCAAAATTTTGAGAATTGGTAAAATTTGATTGCTTGGCTGACTAAATTCTTGGGAACACAGTTGCCCGGGGTAGTCAAATCTTTTTGTACTGCAGGAGTTCTAATACCCACATCTGTTGGTAGTAATAGCCAATTATTGATTCTGGAGTTGATGACTGTTTTGGGATGACTAGTGGCATAGTACTTTGGGATTTGGCAGGAATGGGCTTTTGATCCTGTGAATCAAGTTACCTCTTGAAGGAAGCTCAAACTTTAAATGTAATTCATAGAGTATCTAAATGAAATGTTTTTGACACACAAAAAAAGATAAGGAAATATTTTTTTTGGCAGTAAAGTTATTAATGTGGATGTTATAGGTGGTGTTCCCAAATTATCATGGTAGCAGTTTCTGTGGGAACAATTTGGACTTTAATGATGGCACATTGATCTCAAATTTAAATACTAGATTCATGCATGATGTAATGTGGCTCACTAAGTAGATCCCACTTTGGAGGTCTTCTAGAAAAGCCAATTTTTCAGGTGAGCGCTTAATTATCAGTTGTGATGATTTTATTCTGAAGTTATAATGCCACTATCACATAATTTTTCAATGGATCTTATTCAGGGGATTGTGAGGACTCTGTCCTTTTTCCTACTGTTGCATCTACCACATTTTTGGGTAGGGATCATAAACACTCTCCTTAAAGTCTACTCAGTGGAGAGATAAAATTATTCTGATTTGAAGGTGTTGGCTAGCCTAGTCTCTAGGTGGTTGTACAAGAGACCTAAGTGGTTGTTTAGAGATCTGGGATCGAATCCCGCCCTCAT
>JAESVK010000888.1:301503-322295 GCA_017140935.1 Hamamelis virginiana | reverse complement strand
ATATTTTGTTTGCTTCATTTTTTGCCTAAGCTTCTGCCCTTATTCTATTAAAATTCCAAATTCTTCAATTTGCAGTTGTGTTCACTTGGAGATTTATCAGGCTTGATTTTGGTATGCAGATGGAATTATGCATTATGCTGTTGGAATGCTGCAGTCAAGAAAGAACTTACCTTCGTTATTATGGTCTTCTTGGGCAGCGGTTTTGCATGATCAACAAAGTCCACCAGGAAAATTTTGAGAAATGCTTTGTCCAGCAATATTCTATGATTCATCGGCTTGAAACAAACAAACTGCGAAACGTGGCCAAGTTTTTTGCTCATTTACTTGGCACCTTTGCTCTGCCTTGGCACGTTTTAGCCTATATTCGCTTAACAGAAGAGGACACCACTTCCTCTTCCCGTATCTTTATCAAGATTCTCTTCCAGGTAACTAAATATATATTTTTTTAATGTTTTACGCTTGGTATAATGAATAGGCATTTTACGTCTGATTTGCATATTTGATTTAGTTTTATTCCCCACACTCTTTTGTATATGATATCAGAACTTCATTTACAGAAAGAACAAAGTACAACCCTACAGGTAGCAGGAGGGGGAGACCTACAAAGCATCAGAAAAACTACCTCTAGCTAACATAGTATTTTGATGGACCTCCTCCATCTCTTATCTAGAAACTTTACAAAAAATACAAAGCTTAAAAGACTTACAAACATGCTGTATCTCTCTAAGGGAAAATTGCTGGTTCAGGCAAGTTGAAATCCTCCAGTTGTTGAATAAGGGACTGGCAGTCAGTATGAACCCTCAGAAGCCCCAAACGTCTCTCACTAGACCACTAGATTGCCTGCAGACACACAGGCCTCAACATGTATGGTAGAGTGTTCTCTAATCAAGCAAGTCCTAGCTGCCCATTTAGTACCAGAAGCTGAGAAAACCACCCAACCCACCCCAGCCCATTTATCTTTCTTTTTCATGCTCCATCAAAGTAGATCTCCACTTGCATTTGACTTGGAGTCTGACCAACAATATTTTTGAAAATAACTTTCGAACACCTAACAATTAGAGTCCTGCAGATTCCTTGTCACCCATGCTCTGTTGTAGGAC
Organism: Hamamelis virginiana; assembly: GCA_017140935.1. NCBI lineage: Eukaryota > Viridiplantae > Streptophyta > Magnoliopsida > Saxifragales > Hamamelidaceae > Hamamelis > Hamamelis virginiana. The sequence continues at coordinate 321,195 of JAESVK010000888.1, read as the reverse complement.
ATCAAGCCTTCCGTTGCTAACCAACTCATTCTGTTCAAATAGTATTGCTCGCCCCCCAGTAAGATTAGCAGTCAGATTCACCTCCTAATGTTGAAAGACCAATTTATTCCAACTACACTAGATTGACAAAATGAGAGCAATCGCATCGGAGACTGGATCAAACATCTTTGTCGTCCCAGCCTTATACTGCATAATAGTCTCAGCCAGCCATCTTGAGGTGGAAAACTCATTTACATAGTCCACCCTTAACCCCAATTGAGATGCACAGCCCAAGCATGTCTGATGGTATCACTCTTTGCAAACACATGTTCAATGGACTCTTGTCTATTACAAAACAAGCAATGAAAAGGTGCAGCAAAATTCGTTCTTCTCTGAGCTTCTCCCACTGGCAGAGCTCTTACAAAAAACTTCCATACAAAAACACTCCATTTGAACAGAATTTTCAGATTCCAAATTCTCTTCCAGACTTTTTCAGGAGATGGATCCATATCCGTGTGCTCCTGATTATAAAATCCTCTTTGGGCTGAGTGGCATCCGAAACTGACAGAGAAATTACTTGATCTTGTAGGTTTCGAAATCATTTTATCCTGCAATTCTGAATTGGCCAAAGGAATATGCAGAATTCTCTCAGCTATGTCTTCCTCCATAATTTCTCTAAGCAGATGCTCCTTTCAAACTCCATTTTCTTTATCAACTAGAGCAGCTACCCAAATTACTCTCCCTCTGTCCTTATCCCTTAGAGGCCTAACATACTCATACATGTCTACCCACAGCACCATCCATATCTTGGTTGGTGTGCAATGAACCCTCCATTTTGTATGCCTTGCCTGAGTTGATCCCTCTCCTAAATAAATTTCCACTCCAACCCCAAGTAGCAGCCGCTCTTTTTTTTTTATTATTTTTTATTATTTTTATTTTATTTTATTTTATTTTTTTTATTCTGACAATATTTCGTGTGTAAGACTTGTGCTATGATAGAATTAGGTTCCTTAAGTAATTTCCAAGCTTGTTTAGCTAACAATGCTTGGTTCATCGGTTTAAAATCTGTAAAGCCTAATCCGCCACTTGAACAAGGTTAGGAAAGAATACCCCATCGTATCCAATGTAGAGGCTGTCTCTCTTGATCAATTGGCCACCAAAACTGTGCCATCATACTATTCATCTCCTCACAAGTAGTCAAAGATAATTTCAAATTTAGCATGGTGTACATAGGAGCCAAGAGAACTGACTTGGACTCTGCCAGCTGCACTAAACAGCTACCACCCTTGCATCCTCTTCTGCATTCTATCTTTAATAAAGGCAAAGGTTTTCCTCTGGACACAGAAAATTCCAAAGGCAGTCCCAGATAAACATGAAGGATACCTCTTAACAGACATTGAAAACTACACGGGATGTTACGACTAAAAACCACTGCCAATTTCTGTTATTTCACCCTCTGCCAGGAAAGATTACAGAAGAGATCTAGAACCTGACGGAGATTCGCACAACTGTCTGTTGCAGGGTTGCTCATGCAAATCCCACCTTATCATATTGCTCCATCTGGAGCCATATCTTTGGTTAAATCACAAGTATGGGTTTTTTCTGGTTACTCGTATGCACATCCTTTCACCTTCACGTTATCCTTGAAGAACCATCTGTTATCTAAATTAAATGTTACCTCCGTTTCAACTATTATGAATCTGAAATTATGATCATTTTTTTTAATGGAAATTTTAATCTAATATCCGGTGTTAATATGAAAACCCTGGTAGAAGTTTATGATGATGTTTGCCTTGTCTTTCTAGAAGCTGCTAAATTTACCTTGGTGTGGTTTCTGATGCAGGAATTGTCAGAGCACCTTGGCATCCGCTTGCTAAATGAGCGACTTACAGATCCCACGATGCAGGATTCATTCGAATCCATTTTCCCTAAGGATAATCCCAAGAACACACGGTTTGCCATCAACTTTTTCACATCCATTGGGCTTGGTGGTATCACAGAAAATTTGCGTGAGTACTTGAAGAATATGCCTCGTCTCATTATGCAACAACAAAAACCTGTGGCAGAATCAGATGAAGAATCTGGGAGTTCTGGTTCATCTGCTTCAGACACGGGTAGCTCTGATTCAGAATCAGAATCGAAGTCCGATGCAGACTCATCGAGTTCCGGAAGTGAAAGGGATGAAAGACGCAGGAAGCGGAAGAGGAGGGATTGAGGGGAATTTTTTACTGCTCTGGTAAACTTCCAAGTCTTCATGTCCTCACATCTGTGAAAATAGTTATTTCGGTTCCCTCAATTTCACAATTTGTAAAATACTGCACTCCATTTGAATGGGTGTGACTTTTTGCCTTTTTTAAGCCTCAAGAATGGGTGTAACTTTACAGGCTTTTCAACTCTAGGAGTTTTGTTTTACCTTGTTGCTTGTTTTGTATTTCTTATACGACGGAGTTTAACTGTCCAGTTATTTACTTTGGCTGTAAAACTACCTTCAGCTTTGCTTTTGGGATTATTACTAATATTAAAAAATAGATGCTGTTTCCTAAGTTATGGGCAGCAATGTGATTCTGTGTTTTATTGCCTAAAACAGTAAAACGCTTTCCTAATGCTATATATTGAGGTATATGATTACAAAGTTTCATACTGATGATGATGACCTGGGGATGATTGCCAAAAGAGAGAGAAGAACATGTAATGCTTTGGTTTTAAGTACATTATACAATGAATGGGGGAAATTTCTAAGGTGCCTTTTAAAAGTAGACAATATCCAACTCTTTCTCTCTCTCTGTCCTGACTTGGGAGTGAATCACACAACATTATCATCTTCTAAAACATTCCATTGTGGCTTTCTGTCAACAATGGCTGTACCTGTTTACGCGCGTGATGGGCTCTTTGGATCATTTGGAAAAGAATTTGCTTCAAATCTTTCCTTCTTTTGTGCTTTTGCTCTTGATCGTGACTTCTAGCCCTTCATTTGAAACTGTGCTGCAAATCTTCTCAGTTACTGTTACTTAAGTTCACTTTCATATTTTCTTGAATTGTAATCCTACTATGTATGAAAAGTCAATTGTTGGGAAAAAAAAAAAAATGTCAACATAGAATAGACTTTAATTTTACACTTCTAACACGGTTGAAGCTAAGAATGGGCCTTCTTTTCCTTTCAAACTTTGGTCTCTCTATCCTCGAAAATGGGTAGGATTGTCTCCCACTCTATATCAGTTAATGTCCAGGAAAATCTGGCTGTAATTAGCTCCACAATGAGGAGTCAAATTTTGGACCTTCTGATTCTTAAGACATAGATACCAAAATCATCACTATTCTATCCCCATCTTATTTGGTCACCTCATCTTATAAGTCCCAATAAAAAGAGGCCAATTTAGTTCTTTTTAGATAGTGAGCCTAACATGGCTATGAAATTAAAGAAGTGGGTGCTGGTAATTAGGGATGATGATGACTACTTTCTTCTCCAATGAAAGAATGACCTATATCACCAATCCCCCACTAATACCATCCTTACACTCATCAGTCTCCAACAATCTGTCATTTTCTATATTGATGTTAATATGTTACCTACATATTTGTTTGAATTATACATCATTCTCCAACAATATATATCCTTTTTCTATAAATGTTTCCATCTGTCATGACCATTGTGCTCTATCCCTATCCCTATCCCTATCCAAAAAACAAAACACACACACATACATAGAGAGAGAGAGAGAGAGAGGGACTAAGTTCAGAGATACCCCAATATACCATTGGCATTGGATTTTAAAGTGAAAAGCAACAAGAAGCAGTTGGGAAAAAGAGTTGTGAGAGCTACTATTTAGTGTCTCTACTTATCTTAGAAGTGAGTTCTCATTTTTCCTGTTTTTGGGGGATGATGATGCAAGTGGGTTTGCTCACACTCTAACCATTTTGGCCAAACTGAGTAATGAACTCCCCACCACTTGGATATATATATATATATATATATATATATATATATAGGTCCACAGGACCACAACGGCTACTTATGTGTATGAAAACAACATAAACCAACTTCTTTCTCTTCCAGTTATTTTTCTCTTAATGACCTTGAGGCCACGGAACTAAAACAACTAGCTGTTCTTCTTTAATTGGGTCGTTGTACAGATACATATTAATGACACAAATAATTAATGCCAACTCCTAAACTCATCAACCTCAGATAAAGTCGTAAATTGAATCAATTCTATGTTTTCAGTACGATCATCTAGAAATTTTATAAGCAAATTTGACGGCACCTTTAAGAATGGAATTTTTTTTTCACTCTTGATAGATGCAATAATGATTTAGGCAAAGAAAAAGAAAGGTATTGAATATTGATGGTTGGCTGTACCATCAATTTCAGAAATATCATTCTCACATCATATAAAAGAGATGTGGAGGATAACTTTATCAAAATAAATAAAATTGTGAAGAATAACAGTATCCTTGATTTTTCACTTCAACTTGTATTTTAATAGGGGAGAGTAGTGAAAGAATCATTTTTCTTAATCTATTTAGGGCATTTTACGGCAGTGGACCTGTGTATTTTAAAAATTATGTCAATGGAACCGTCTTAACAATATTTACATTAGTAGACCTATCACAATTTTTTTTTTACGAAAAATAACGGTACAAAAAAAAATCGAAAATTATTTGAATTTTCTACATAATTCCTACCATAACATATAATCCCCAATCACCAAAGTAACAAATAATCCCCATATTAATACATAATTCCCAATTGTATAAAAAATTCTCAAATTTACAAATAATCCCCAATCACTAATAGATCAATATCTTGATTTTAATTGGTTGATTTTAGGTTACCTTGAAGGAAAAAAATCTATTTATCTATTTTATTACGTTGAATTATGAATTTTGTTCCTTTACTTATAACATTATTACAACCGTTAATTTTTTGAATTTTTATTTTATTGATCCAAAGAATAATTTCAATGTTCTTTATTTTACCCTTGGTTCATGTTTGAAAGTGGCAAAAATGTTCACAAGTTAGCATTTACAGACCCAAAATTGATGGCTAAAATTTGCATCGCCAATGAATTTGCATAGCTGTTGAAATTGGAAAAGATTTGTGGTATGAGGGAGAATCACACAGACTGTTCCACAATTACCCCCACATTCTTAGTAATGACAGTGCAATAATTGGAATGAAATGAAATGGGGTGTCGGCATCACAAATTATACATGCATCCAGAGGCTCTCAAAGTAATAAATGCACATCACCTTTTCGATCAAGTAGCCAAGTAGGAGTGAGCATCAGTATTTTACCCTCACGCCAAGCCAAACTCAAACATGGCAGTACTGTCATCTTCTGTTTGTTTGGACCCATGCATGTCATCTCTCTCTCTCTCTCTCCCACATGCTAGGCAACGATTGGTAATAAATGCTAATTAGAAGCACACCACATGAAATTAAAAAGAAGCTTATTGGTAATCGATTTAAAATTAACAAATAATATTATTAATTAGATAAGTTTTTATAATCATTATTCAATCTTAAAATATTAATGGGTCTAGGTAATAAGTTAGGTGTACAAAATAAATTATTCAATAAGTTTTAACTTTTAATCCATATGCGTGATTTTGTAAATTAAGATATTAGCTAGATAGCTAGCTAGCTAGCTTGTTGGTGAGACCGATTGGTTATAATATTAAAGGGTTAGTTCAAGTCTTCTCGTGAGTGGGAAAGGGGTTTGGACTTTGGAGAGAGAAACAAAAGAAAGAGGGATCAGTATACAATTTGTATACTGTATACAAACTGTTAAAATTTTTAATAGTTTGTATCTCATAAATCGATCGTTAGATCACTGTGATTTTTGGCATACCTGTAGTACATAGGAATAATATTCAATCCAACGGTCGGTTTTTCAAAACACCTGATTTACATTGGCCAAAAGGCCTAATAAAAAAAAATATGCACCATACATGATCCGCAGCCAAACTCTTCCCCTTTATGCTGGGGTAGTAGATTTTCACAAGTTTAGAAATATCTTTTAAATTGGAGTTTTATAATGTTGTTAACTATTATGCTGTGTGTTAAAAATAATTTTCAATAGAAAAAAGGGCAGTTTAAAGGTTAAATCATTTTTTTTTTATAAAACTTTTCTCTGTCTTCTTTTAATTTCCATTTGAACTTTTTTGAAGGGTTTTTTAGTTCAATTTTTTTTGGAAATCACCAGGCAGTTATTTAATGGGTTTTGAAGAAGTTTTCTAGTCCAGTTAAGGTTTTCCCATTCTTAAATCATTATTTACTTTTGATAATCTGATGTCCTCCTGTATTGGAGTTTGCAACCTGTATCAAAGATGTCCTTGCTTGTCTTGTTATTCATTTTTCATAGGAAAAATTTTCAACTTTTCTCATAAAGTTCTAGTAAAGTTACTTTCATGCATGATAAAAGTCCATTTTAATCCAATGATGGGCAACTTAGTGGTTGAGGAAGCAGGGCTAAGGGCGTACTAATTCTCTTGGTCCTGAGTTCGACTCCAACTAACTACTAATATCCTGGGTCACGGACCTCAAGGCGCAAGCCTTATTCGGAGTACAGGATTTAGTCTGGTACGCGCAAGCTGGTCCATGATACCTGTATAGCCAAAAAAAAAAGTGAGAAAAGTCCTCATATTTATTGGACAAAACCATCCCTCTGCTAAAAATTACAAAAAAATCTTCCACTTTACACTATGTCCTTGCTTGTCTTGTTATTCATTTTTCAAAGGGAATTTTGGTAACTTTTGGCTCATAAAATTATAATAAAGTTTCTTTCGTGATAAAAGTTCTTTTGATATTTATCGGACAAAATAGTCCCTCAGCTAAAATCTAAAAAAAAACCTTCCACTTGACATTAAGTTCAAAATTTAAACCTGCCAAAAATTCTAGTCTCATTGGATAATTTCAATGGCGTAAACAAAAAAAAAAAAGTGTAGCAGTAGAAGAAGAAATGAGATGGGAAAAGAGGACGGTAGTGCTTGTTGGGTTAGTTGTCGACACAAATGGTATTACCGTCTTTCACGAATTCATGGGCGCAATGACTTTTCGAAAGGTCACAATGAGTCCAAACTCCAAACCGACCAAATCAAACGTACGGTGAGAAACCAAAAGTGAAAAGAGATATATATCCACATACAACCCCTATTCAGTTTTTTTTTTTTCCACTAGGAAGGAAAAAAGGAAAAAGGAGAAGATGAGAGAGAGGCTTACATATAGTGATAGAGAAATTTCACTGGAAGTTCTCTGTTCCAATTTCCAAAGTTCACTGTCATCATGCTCAAGTGAAGAGGAGAACAATGCTGCCAACATTCTTTGGCCACCGCCATTGTCACCAACAACTAGAACACTGCTAGCTATCCACCATTTCTTACTAACCCAACTAGCATCACCATGACCAACTCCCATCATTCATCATTCACCATCCACCAACACACCATCATTCCAAAAGTCAAACAAACATATCTGACCCTCAATCGTCACGGGTTCACTAACTACTCACTTGCAACTCCATTGCCTCCTATTCATAATTTGACTTAGATATTGAAACTAGCATAAATGGAAGGTACGTATATGAGGTCAAAAGAGAAACTTTTGATTTTAAGACTTCTTTTTTTATTAATTAGAAATATGATGTTATAAATCGAATGAATACTTGTGTTTAACATATATGATTTTTAGTATGACATGACATGTATAAGAAAGGTATTTAATCCATAGCATATTTCTTAAAATACAAAGCGCATATATAAAATTAAAAAATAAAAATAAAAAAGTGTTAGAAAAAAACAATATAACTTGTCCCTATATTATATATATGGCTGGTTATGTGAACACGATTTTCAATACAATTTTCTATATAAATTTTTAATAAATTTTATGGAGCTTACATTTTGTAAAATCATCTTTAAATTACATGTTCTTTTCGTGTATATCATATTTGTTAAATATCAAATTAGTCAAAAATAAAAAACTACTTCATCAGAATTTTTTGTTGATTTAAAAATGTTAAAAATTCAAAACTACTTCATTCATCAATGAAAAAAAAATTATTTAAAAAAAAAAAAAGAGAGAGGATGGAATAGCTGCTAGTATCCTATGAATATGATATTTAATAAACTTGATATGTGAGATATATAGATTTTACAAAATATAACCTTAGAAATAATTATTAAAAATATATGTTAAAAGTTGATGCTGTGTAAATGTGTGCGTGAATGACGTGAAGCGGAAAAAAAACCCGGGAAGCAAACAAAACCCCGGGAACCTCCCCAGCCTCACGGGTGCCACAGATGAGCAGTTAGCAGAAATACTCACCCCCTACCCAAAAATATAAAATTAAATTAAGCGAAGACTCCAACGGCTCTCGTTTTTTCAGCTGTGCTTGTGCCAGAAGATGAAGATCCCCATCCCACGTTCCGTTTAAATGTGTCACTTCATTCTTGTTCTGACCCCTCTCTCTCTCTCCCTCTCTCTCTCTCTCCATATATATATATATATATATATGGGCACGATCCCACTCCACTCATGCCTAAAATCCACACTTCTTCTACTTAATTTTACAGACTCTCTTGGTGAACCCTCGCGGTCAAGTCCTAGAAAACGACATAGTACCCGTGAATTTCATCCGTCGCCCAACCTCTCTCTCTCTCTCTCTCTCTATATATATATATATATATATACACTCTGTCTCTCTATATCAAAATATCTGTATATAGATATTGTTTGAATTATAGTTTAGGTAATCTATTATTACAAGAAATCATTCTTACCTTTCACGAGACTGCATGATTTGGCTTCTATCGTCAGACTCTGTGTTTCGTTGCTATATATATGTCTGCTTCACATGTACTTGTTCTTGAAGTGCTCAAGCTCTGTCTTTGATTGTTTTTAGTTTTAGTTCAATTCATACTCTATTTGTCCCATTGGTGTTGTTCTGATCTTTATTTAATTCATTCCAATTGGGAAAGATCCTCTCTGTAATTCTGGTGGAAAATAAAGGGTTTCTCTGTTCCATGAGTAATTCATTCTTTTCTTGATTCTCTACAGAAAAATTGCAACTCAACCAATCTTTTTTTCCTCTTAAATTCACAGAAATTTAGGGGTTTTTTCTGTAATTTGGATGAAAAATGAAGGGTTCTATGTTCATTGAGGTCTTAGCAGTAGTAGTAGTTTCTCTGTTATGTTGTTGTACTTTGGGGAAGGAGTGTACCAACACTCCTCCTGAGCTTTCATCACATACTTTTCGATACGACCTCTTGTCATCGAAGAATGAATCGTGGAGGGAAGAGATTTTCTCTCACTACCATTTGACTCCTACCGATGACTCGGCGTGGAGCAATTTATTGCCAAGAAAGACTTTAAGGGAAGAAGAAGAGTTCGGTTGGGTGATGATGTATCGAAAAATGAAGAATTCTGATGGGTTTAAATCGGAGGGAGATTTTCTTAAAGAAGTGTCATTGCACGATGTAAGATTGGATTCGGATTCAATGCAGGGGCGGGCTCAGCAGACGAATTTGGAGTACTTGTTGATGCTGGATGTGGATAGTTTGGTTTGGAGTTTTAGGAAGACGGCGGGGTTGCCTACTCCCGGCAAGGCATATGGGGGTTGGGAAGAACCGAATGGCGAGCTTCGGGGTCATTTTGTAGGTCAGTTTTTAGTTTGTTGATTTTGTTTTGTTATTGCTTAAGTTCTAATATATGTTTCGTTATTAGTTATCACCCTTTGCTTGATTCTACGTTGGTTCTTATAGATTATGCAAAGTAAGAGTATGGTCTTTGTAGGAATTTATTATGTCTATGTAAAAAGGTTTTAGTTTCCTCCAAATGCGAGGGAATTAGAAGAAAGGGAGCAATATGCCCAAATATCACTATTCATGCTCACCTTTTTATTTAGTTATTGTATCTTTATTTTGATGGAATAATTCTGCACTTTTTACTCTATTTCATTGTGTAGTTTGATTGCTTTTTCCCCCTCTCTTTGCTAGGTAGGATCAGGAATAAGGGATGGGGAATACATTGTCCCATGCATATTTTCTCTCCCCCCTCAACCCTTGTTTTTCTTTTTTCTATTTTTAAGCGGGCAGTTGTTGGCCGGTGTGGTGTTGTCTATGGGTTGGTTGGGCCTATTCAGCAAAAGCTGCTTGTTTTCTTCTTCAAGGAAGAGTGAGGTTCAAATATTGATTTATTACTTATCCCTGTTACTAAACTAACAATTCACAATACAAAGCTTTGATGATCTTTGTTTGGCATATCTTTTCATGTCGTTCTCATTATTGGCATAAAATATATCATCTTCGAACTTCTCCTGTGCCATTTCTTAAATTATGAACCCTACTGACCAGCTCTAATTAGTTGGACTGTAATAATTAGATTATTATTTGGGCTTTTGTATGGTTGTTCACATAATCAATTTGGGCATTTGTATGGTTGTTCACATGATCACATTGTAAGGACTGGTATAGTAAACATAAACTATGAAATAAGTCAGATTTCTACATAAAGTTTATATTTGAACCATGACTATCGTAATTTTTATATATTACATGATGATCAGTTTGGATACCCATGGTTTGTTTCAGTTTCATAATTTCTGGTACCATGGAAGGGTTCTCCTTAACCCTTCATGTCATAGTGGATTGGATTCCTTAAATTATGTACACGCCGAATTTGGATTTTATTTCCATGACCTTTTAAATTTGATTTATCGATCATTCGTCGAGGTCTATGAGCCGTTCTTTGTTATTTTTTTCCTTTAACTCATTGAATTATTTATGAGCTTCTAGAGCTGAACTTTATAGCAATTGTATTACCTTTTACCCATTTCTGCTTCTTGAGATGGCTTTTAACAAATAACTTGCTTTGGCATCTTGAAGGGCACTACATGAGTGCATCAGCACAAATGTGGGCTAGCACTCACAATGATAGTCTCAAAGAGAAAATGTCTGCAGTGGTTTCTGCTCTCTCTGCCTGTCAGGATAAAATGGGTACAGGGTATCTATCTGCTTTCCCATCAGAGCTATTTGACCGTTTTGAAGCTATAAAACCTGTTTGGGCACCATATTACACCATTCACAAGGTGGGCAATATTTCAGTGTTCTTTGAAATGAAATCAATTCATTGCTTGCCATAATTAATAATATCATCCTCTTTTTTGTCTACTTTGACAGATATTGGCAGGTCTTTTGGATCAACATTTATTGGCTGGTAATGCTCAAGCTTTAAAAATGGTTACTTGGATGGTTGAGTACTTCTACAACCGTGTGCAAAATGTGATAACAAAATACAGTGTTGAAAGGCACTGGTATTCACTTAATGAGGAAACTGGTGGCATGAATGATGTCCTTTACAGATTATACAGCGTTACAGTAAGCAGAACTAATTTATGTATGCATACATATAATACACACACACACGTCAGGTAGAATGACTAGATAAATTAACCATTAGGAAATTTCATTGAGTGTGATACTGTGGAAATTTTCTTTAAATCATTTATATTGTAAATGATGGCTTCCTTTTATAGCAGTTGGTAATTTGATCTGAAATCTCATTGAATTTACAATTCTTCATTGAATCCAAGACTCAGGATCTTTGGAATGATTTCACCCCAACAAGTCTTCTGTCAAACAAAATAATCTTATTCATGACCTATTAGTTAGTTACAATGAAAAACTGTTCTGTAAAAAGACATTATCTCAGTTTGATGTGAAGTTTTCTTACTTGAAGAATGATGAAATGTATTATGAGGTTGTAAGTTGTATCTTGTTATAGTTTATTAGATTTTGGTTTCGTAAGTTCCATGCAGCAATTGTTATTATGGTTTTAGTATATAGTTGCAAATTTCAAAGATATTTGTGAATTCAGGGTTTTGAAATCACTATTATGTGTTAATGATTGCAGGGGGATCAGAAGCATTTATTGTTGGCTCACCTTTTTGACAAACCATGCTTTCTAGGATTGCTTGCAGTAAAGGTAATTATCGTTTTCTTTTGCTTTTTATTGGCTTTAAGTTGTTTCATATTTTAATGATTTTATCGCTTTCTTGTGCTGGTAAACAGTAGACCAGAAAGTAATATGTTTTCCCCTCAAGGAAACAAGATATTGTTCTGCTCAAACTGTTCCTTGTGGTCCAATGTATTGTAGCTGTGTGTCGATGCGGGAGGCAGTGGACTTAATCCCTATGAAGCTCTATGCCTCTATCACCTTAGTTGATAGGTGACACCCAATCAGTAGTGTGCCAGCATGTCTGTGAAATGGTGCCCTTGAAAGTTGGAAAAAGTGAATCTGAAATTATAGATATATCAGTTAAATTAGCTTTCTAAATAGTTGATTTCTTCTTAAAATTAGTGGTTTTCAATTCCAATTCATTGATTTAGGTTTTTTGCTTGAGATGCTGAACCTTTTGTTATGTTATATTTCACATTTAATGATTTTCTTTATAAAAGTTGGTTTTTCTTTCTTAAAATTATCAATATGAACAAGCTTTTATTATTGACTTTGTTCACAATAACCTGTTTATCAGAATATTTTGAAGTGTATATTCCAGATATCAACAAGGAAGATGAGAGAGGAAAAAAGAACATCTTGAATAAATTTTATGCCAGCTTCTTTGTTGTTGTTGTTGTTTTTTTTTTTTTTTTTGGTGTGGCAATTTACATGAAAGGAAAGAAATTTTTTGGAGGGAATGCTTTAATGCAACTTGATTATTCTAGTTAGTCCATTGATTGATCAATACAGCTTTGAGTCTGATAAAATTGAAATTTCTCTACTTGTTTCTGATGCATTTATGTCTGTTTCATTGGATGTCTGTTAATTGGGTACCTAAACAATCAGGGTTAAAATGGAGGGGCTACTCATATATTGGACGGAGGATAGTTTTATGTCTAAAATGGTTGCTGTTTCAGTAGAACTAGTAGTACTCTAATCTAATAGAAAAGATTTAGTAGTGGAAAATATTGAATTCTATGGTTTATGGATGGAGTAGGGTTCAGATAGGCTAGAATGAATATAGCTTATATGTTGCTGGGTTTCACAAATAAGATTGTTGGGATTTCTGGATGGCAAGAAACACAGATCTTAGGCCGTAAGGTAGGATTGAAGGAGTAGGCTTTTGAGTTTAGAAGAGGGGTAAAGGACTTAAAGGACTGATTCCTTGGAAAGGATGTGCAAGAGGAAGAAGATAAATAGTAAAAGGACTAGAACTATAAATATAAAAGTTCAAATCTAACTAATCGAACAGCTTCTATTCTAGGAAGAGAGAGTTAGAAATGATATTGGAATAACAAAGTATGGACAGTTGGATATGACAATACATATATACACACACATATCACTCGCACATGTGACAAGCATGGAAGAAACATGAATCCATTGGCTAGCTTGGTGAAAAATGGATCTTACAAAACTTTATTGAAGGGCATGAGAATTACACGTCTTATACTACATCTAATTCAACTCTAGCTCGTATATATCTGTGTGTGTGTGTGTTATTCTGTCATATCCAAGTGTCCATACTTATTTAGATTGTTAGCTTTTTCCTTCCTTTTTTTCCCTTTTAAATTCAAACCACTTCATCGATCTTGAACTTAATTCTTAACATTAGTGGACAATTTTCCTTCTTTTGCTCGTAGGCTGATGACATATCTGGTTTTCATGCCAATACGCATATCCCAGTTGTTATTGGATCTCAAATGCGATATGAAGTCACCGGTGATCCACTTTATAAGGTAAATTGCTGTAGATATATTGTAAACATTTGAACTGCAATACTTGTCTTATTAAAGACTAACATCACTCAGACTGCAATGTTTGTGCTTAAGCAAAAGATGATTCTTCATTTTTTTTTTTCCTTTCTCCAGTTCTTGTTGTTGTTGTGTGGAGTTTGGTCATCATATATATATATATATATATATATAATTCAGAGTTTGCTCTTCATGATTCTTTATATTTATTAGTTGAGGATTTGATATTCTAGTTTTTTGTTAGTACTCTGTCTGATCCCTTTAGAGTGATTATATTGGCAGCACTTTTTGTCTTTGGGATTTAAGTTTTGGTCAAAGATTTTTATCGACTTCTTTACTGAAATTTTCAAATTTTTGTTCAATAATTTGGTGTGCCAGGAAATAGGGACCTTCTTCATGGATATTGTTAACTCTTCTCACAGCTATGCAACAGGAGGGACATCAGTCGGCGAGTTCTGGTACCAATATGAGGCATTTATTATAATTTCATTTCATTGATACTAATCTTTTCCTCCTACGTTTAACTCTGTGTACTGCGTGATTTGTAAATAAGAGCAATTAATTGAAAGCTTGATATGTATTTGTCTACCTAATTGCTTGTTGTCCTTCACACTCGTTCTGATTGTGTATCTTTTTTTATCTCCTTTCCACAACCTATGAACAGGTCAGACCCAAAACGGTTAGCAAGCACTCTACAGACAGAGAATGAAGAATCTTGCACAACTTATAACATGCTAAAGGTATATTTGTTATTTATGAATTCTCAAGGGAGATGGGAATAATATATAGTTCTTCTGTGGTAGATTACTTTATGACTCACAATATACAGAAAAATGCATAAAAAGGGGGATATCCTTTCATATCTGGTTTTTTTGAGATCAGCTATGGTAACTGGGAATATTTGAGATATGAAAATGTGTTGATAGCTTTCTAGATCAGTGTCAATAGTGATCTAACACTGGGAGATCATACCCTTTTCTGTGGATGCACAGTATCACTATTTCACCTCATGATTTTTATATTAAATCATCATAAACCCTCTGTGCTGACATTTAATATTGTAGGTCTCCCGCATTCTGTTTAGATGGACCAAAGAAATGGCATATGCAGATTACTATGAGCGTGCCCTAACAAATGGTGTGCTAAGCATCCAGAGAGGAAGGGATCCTGGGGTAATGATCTACATGCTCCCGCTAGGTCGTGGAAATTCCAAGGCCCAAAGCTACCATGGATGGGGAACAAAGTTCGACTCTTTTTGGTGCTGCTACGGGACAGGTCTGGGCTTGAACTTCATATTTTCTTAAAAACTTAGAGCTCCCATAATATTTTCTTCACTTCCTCACAAATGTTAAATTTTTTTAATATGATGATTTGCTTCCTCATTTCCTGTGGTTTTGGTAAAATGATTTCAGCTAGCCTGCTATGCTTCATGTTATTTCTGTAATAATGTTTACTTCTAGATGCTGTTGTTGTTGTTCCTTCTCAGTGCTCCACCCATTTGATGGTTTGTATTCATGCTTCTCTAGGAATTGAATCATTCTCAAAGTTGGGAGATTCCATATACTTTGAAGAGGATGGAAAAGTTCCCGGGCTTTACATCATCCAGTACATATCAAGTTCACTAGATTGGAAATCCGGACAGATTTTGCTAAATCAGAAAGTAGATCCTGTTGTTTCGTGGGATCCTTATCTTCGAGTGACATTGACATTTTCTTCAAAAGAGGTACTTTTTGGCAATTAATTTTATCCTATGGTCCAGACAGGAGTTAATATAATTCTAATATTTTTGTACTGTAGATTTGATTATCACTTTATAATGCATCATTATGTCAAGAATTATATAGAAGGAAACTCACTTTGCTAAAAATTAGGATAAAATTTTTCTCCCACTTATTTCTGTTTTCACATTACCCTATCATTTAATACATTCACTGGACGGATTTAACTAAGGTTACAATTGATAGTAGGGGAAATGTGATATAGGATTTGGTTCTAGAAAACTCATACAAGATTTGTACTAGGAGATTGTTTTCAATTTATTAAGCGAATTGTACAATCCTCCAAAATGACGGAGAGAAGTCCCCTTTTGTTGATGTCTGCTTTCAGGGAAACAGGTGGTCTGTTCACATCCCATTTTGTATCATATTATGCTAAACCTTCAATAGCATAGCATGCTGACATCAGATCATAGCCTGCCTCTTTCATCAGTGTTAACATCATCCTTCTACAAGATTTGTGATTGAAAAAAAAATGGACCCTAAAGATGGCCCACAGTACTTAAAGTTCTTTTGTGGATGTATGCGTTCATCTCTTTTCAAATGAGTGTCCTTCACTCTCTCTCTCTCTCTCTCTCTCTCTCTCTCTCTCGGCACATGCAAATTAACAGAAACACCAACCCTTCAATATTACACCAATAGACTACGTTACCTGCAACGGTCATGGCATTGATCTTGTGAAGAACATGTGATACCTTAACAATGTAGCTCTTGAACATGACCTTTTTTAAGTGGTCTAGATCAAAAAAGTAAATAAATTTAAGCCATCTGATTTATGGGATTAAAGTAAGAATGTGGAGAGCTAAGAAGATATGGAAAGAATCCCAAAGAGCTAACTACTTTGGAAGGTGGTGCATGAGAGAATATAATGAGTTGCGGAGAGCCGGAGACAGGTAGGTAGGTTGTGTATTCAGGAAAGTTTAGGTAATAAACCAACTGAGAATAGATCTTTCTACTTATTAAGGGTAAACCAATCACAAATGAATGAGTCATGTCAAGCAGAAGAAGCTAAAACCTAAAAGAGGGAAGCAGCATCTATGGTTTTTTCTTTTCGATGCTCTGTTTGGTTACCAAAGAGGTGAAGGAAAAGAAAAGGAAATTTTGGAATCTTGCAAGAACTACTCTATCCCACAACTGGTTGTAAGATTTAAAATTTTCTATTTGTCACCTGTCTTAGTTGCAACCAAACATAACATTAGGTCTAAGCTCCTTTTAATTTCATTTCCTTTTATTTGTGCTAGTGCTCACTCTATGTTTTAGCTTTAGTAAAGGTGTCACTAGTTTTGAGTTATTTGTGCAGGGGTCAGGTCAATCATCGGCCTTGAACTTGCGGATACCTGTTTGGACACATTCGAATGGTGCCAAAGTATCATTAAATGCTCAAAGTTTGCCTCTACCAGCTCCAGGTGTGAACTACTCTCATATTCCTTTTTTTTTTTTTTTTTGTAGGGTTTGGGGGGGGGGGTGGTTTTGGTGGGGGGGGTGGGGCGGCGCGGGGGGTTATATGTTTTTCAGCTTCACATTATTCCTGTAGTTTATTGTATTTTTTTCTTTTACTTTTTTTTAGCCTTTTCACCTGCATCATGTATTTTTTAAATTTATTTTTTCAAATGGAAATTACACTTTCAGTTGAAAGTACTAATTTCCTTTAGATCCTTTACGAGGGTTTCTTTGCAGCAACCATTGAGTTTGTTGATTTTTCCATTCATGATGCAGGTAATTTCCTATCAGTCGAAGGAAAATGGAGCCCTGGTGACAAATTGACCCTTCAGCTGCCCATTAGTCTAAGAACAGAGGCTATTAAAGGTCTGTTAATGAGATCCTCCCCTTATTGAATTTTTATATTTATGCTGAACCACAGTATAATTTTTTTATTGGTATATTTTTCTCACGAAAAGGAACAGATTTTTGTGTATGATATGTAACTGACGAATTCTTTTGAATCAATTTCAGATGACCGCCCTGATTATGCCTCTATTCAGGCAATATTTTATGGCCCCTACCTTCTCGCAGGTCTCAGCAATGGTGACTGGGACATTAAAACTGAATCAGCTACCTCTCTTTCAGACTGGATAACACCAGTTCCTGCATCATACAATTCTTATCTAATTTCTCTATCCCAAGAATTTGGAAACTCAAATTTTGCCTTCACAAACTCAAACCAATCAATTACAATGGAGGAGTTTCCCGAATCTGGCACCGATCCTTCTGTCCGTGCCACTTTTAGACTCATCTTAGAAGACCCTACTTCCTCAAAATTTTCGTCCCCAAGAGATGCTATTGGAAAATCAATCATGATAGAACCATTTGATTATCCGGGAATGGTTGTAGTGCAGCAAGGAACCGATGAAAACCTTGCAGTCGATGATACCATCAGCAGCAAGGGCTCTTCTGTTTTCCATTTGGTGGCAGGATTGGATGGAAAGGCTGAAACAGTATCCTTGGAGTCCAAAAGTCTGAAAGGTTGCTTTGTGTATAGTGGTGTGAACTATAATTCAGGTGCAAACATTAAGCTCAGCTGCAATTCTGATTCGTCTGGTTTTAAGCAGGCAACCAGCTTTACATTGAAAATGGGAATGAGCGAGTATCATCCGATCAGCTTCATAGCAAAAGGGGCAAAGAGGAATTTTCTTCTTGCACCATTATTAAGCTTGAGAGATGAATCTTATACTGTTTATTTCAACATTAAGGCTTAGTTGAATTTCCTTTACATCTTGTTTGTATCTCTTGGTGGCACTAGTTAAATTAAATTCCTGAATAACTTTCATGCCAGCTAAAAATATTGAAGAGGGGATCATGGCACTGTTCCTCTTTTGAGGTCATTTTACTACCTTTTACTCTTGGGTTTTATATCTGTACCCTAAATTATCCAGGTTCGCTTTATTCATGCCCATGCCATCAAGAGCATTGACAGTAGTTATATACGTGAAAATCATCTGGATTGTGCTTAATTTGTAAGGATATTTAATGTGTTCAAGCGCCAGCCAAAAACGGTTTTTTTTTTTTTCCCCCATAAATTGTTTATTTTGGTACGTAGGAAAGAAAATGAAAGAACACTAAACGGTAGCAAAGATTTCAGGGAGCCAAAAATCTATGGCTTCAATCACTGTTGGTTTAAAGACTCTAAATGACTTGAATAGTAGCAAAGAATGTGTACGTTTGAGTGTTAGGATCAGCATTTTAAATAAAGGGTGGCATTCTGTTCCATTAAAGCCATCAAAATGTCAAGACAAAAAAGCTAAATGCCAGCCATAATTCTATCTTTTAAACTGATTAATCGGTCAGGTCAACACATTAGCAAGGTGGTGCATTAGAGGATGTAATGGGCCTGGTGAACCCGTGAACACCCCTAATAATTACGAATTGGCTTATATAAAAAGTAAATAGCCATTAGGTGAGCGAGTCAAATCTGATAAAATTTTCAATATTCTCAAAGAGACCCATAGATGTAATGGGAAAGGCTTTAGTTGTTTAAAACCTTTCATATCATGCCCAGCCCAAATTAAAATCACCATTAAATTCCAATCTCAACCCAGCCTGACTCGAGGATTGATGCATGGGCCTGGTGGCATTGTGTATATTTATTAGGGGTGGCAAAATTAGCCCAAACCCATTTAGTAGTAATGGGTATGGGTTGTTACATTTTAATAAATGGGTCATAATTGGGCCACCCAATTAAACCTATATAATTGGATTGGATATAGGTAACCCATGGGTGCCCAATGGGCACACAACTAATTAAATTCATTTATATGATTTTTGTTCTCAGGTTTGGGACATATACCCATTTAACTACCTTGTCTTGACCCATGTCCATATATCATAGGTCGACCCAACTCACCAACCCATATATCATGGCTCGACCCGTTTTTTCCCCCCCCCCATATACACACCAACAAGAAAACTCAAAATAAAATAAAATTGCCGCATTTAATAACAAAATTTAACATATCATATCTATACAAAATTTAACATGTCATATATATATATATAATATCTTGATCCATGCCCATATATTATGGTCGACCCGACCCACCAACCCATATATCATGAGTCGACCCTTTTTTTTTTTTTTTTCCCCCCACATATACACCCCAAAAAAATAAAAAAAAATTGCCGCATTTAACAACAAAATTTAACATCATATATATATAAAATATATAATATTTTATATATATACAGAAATG
>JAESVK010000888.1:242362-301403 GCA_017140935.1 Hamamelis virginiana | reverse complement strand
TTTCCCCCCCCCCCCATATACACACCAACAAGCAGGGGCGGATCCAGGAATTCCATTCAGGGTGGGCACCTTTTGTATTTTGATTTCAAACTTTAATATATATAATACAAAAAAATGCCAAAAACCAAAATACATTGTTTATATAAACAAAAAGTAACAAACAAGAGGCTTATCATAAGGATTTAAAACGTAGATAAGGATTTAAAACAAAAATGAGGGTGGGCACTTTAGCAAATCTATATTATTTGAATTTATATATACCTACTAATTTTTTTAAAAAAAAATTTGAGGGTGGGCACGTGCCCACCCTGGTCACAAGTTGGATCCGCCCATGCCAACAAGAAAACTCAAAATAAAATAAAATTGCCGCATTTAATAACAAAATTTAACATATCATATCTATACAAAATTTAACATGTCATATATATATATAATATCTTGATCCATGCCCATATATTATGGGTCGACCCGACCCACCAACCCATATATCATGAGTCGACCCATTTTTTTTTTCCCTCCGCATATACACGCCAACAAAATAAAATAAAATTGCCGCATTTAACAACAAAATTTAACATGTCATATATATACAAAATTTAACATGTTATATATATATACAGAAATGATCCTTTAAGGATCGGTCCTTAATCTTACGGTAAGGTCCACTTACCATTAGAATATGTATTTTGAAAAACTGACCGTTGGATTGGATAATCTACTTATTTATATTATGTCTGTCAAAAATCACAGTGATCCAACCGTCAGTTTTTAAATTACAAACGGTTAAACAATTGTTACAACATCCAATGGTAAATACTGTTACAATGAAAATGAACTATATTTTGAAAACCATAATCGGAACACCGTGATTTCTGGCAGACATGACATACATGAGATTATTATCTAATCCAACGGTCAGTTTTTCAAAATACCTATCCTAAGTGAGAAAATAGTGAATGGACTTTACCGTAAGATAAGGATCGGTTCTTAATGGAACATTTCTGTATATATATATATCTTGACCCATGCTTATATATTATGGGTCGACACGACCCACCAACCCATATATATCATGGGTCGGCCCATTCGGTATTTTTTTGTTTTTTGTGTTTTTTTTTTTCACACCAACAAAATAAAATAAAATTGCCGCATTTAACAACAAAATCTAACATGTCATATTTAAATTTTCAACTAAAACTGCGTTCTTACAGTTACTCAAAATGTCACAATTTTGTAGTCATTTTTTTCAAAAACCAACCGTTGGATCATCCTGATTTTTGGTAGGCATGACATTCATAAAATGAGTATTTTATCCAACGGTCGATTTTTAAAAATATATTTTGCAACTGACCTTACAGAAGCGCATAATGCCAAAATATATAAAACTAAAGGTTTTTTTGACATAATGGCACATGATTCTGTTTTTGACTAAATGTTACATATTTTCACAATGACATTTTTCAAAAAACCAACCGTCGGATCACTGTGAGTTTTTGCAAGCAGGACATACAGAAGAGGGGCATCTAATCCAACAGTCAATTTTACGAACTGTCATGCCTGCAAAAACTCATAGTGATGCCACTCTTCTATATGTCATGCTTGCAAAAACTCATAGTGATCCGACGATTGGTTTTTGAAAAAATTGATTGCAAAATTGTGACATTTTGAATAACTGTAAGAATGCGGCTTTTGTTGAGAATTTAAATGTGACATGTTAAATTTTGTTGTTAAATGCGGAATTTTTTTTTATTTTTTTGGCGTGTATATGCGTGCGTTTAATAATAATAATAATAATAAACAGGTCGACCCATTATATATGGATTGGCGAGGCGGGTCGACCCATGATATGTTGGCTGGCAGGTCGAGTCAACCCATGATATATGGGCATGGATCGAGATATATATGACATGTTAAATTTTGTTGGTAAATGCGGCAATTTTATTTTATATTGAGTTTTTTTTGTTGGCACAATGCCAAAAAAAAAAAAAAAAAAAAAAAATCGATCTATGATATATGAGTTGGTAGGTCGAGTCGGGTCATGATATATGGGCATGGGTCTAAATGGGTCAAGACAATGTACTAGTTAAATGAGTCATGTACATTTTATGGCCCAACCCATTTCGACCCAACCCAAACCCGCCCATTAGCCACCCCTAATATTTATGCATATATACACATACAGAGGTTTATTATTATGTAACTTTGGTTAACGTTTCTTTTGCACTTTATCTAAATTTGCATAAAGTAACATATTTTTAGTCAATGTAGGACATGTTATTTCGAGAAATTACTTGTTGAATTAGATACTAATCGTATGCATGTCATACATGCCTAAAATCACTTTGATCCAACTGTTATATTTTCAAAATATCAACTGTCATAAATTCTGACAAATTTTCTCATAGTGACATTTAAAAAAAAAAAAAAAAAAAAAAATCAATTGTTGAATCAATATAAGTTTTGGATATGTATACATAAAAATAGTATCTAACTCAACAGTGAATTTTTCAAAATAGTTAGTACACATTAACTTAAAACAATTTCATACACATCCATGGATTTTAACCCCCAAATAATAATAATGTATGGAGCTGCTAATATAAAGTGCACCTTAGATAAAGTTGCATCAAGTGATCTTCGTAGGGCAAGTTGCAAAACATATTTTGAAAAATTGATTGTTGAATTAAACATCCCTCTTATGAATGTCATGTATGTTAAAATCACAGTAATCCAAATGTCGATTTTTAAAATATGTCATAATGATGAACTGTGACTTTTTTATTTTTTAAAATATAACTATTTTTTCATGTTGTATCGCCTTAATTTTTTACAAAAATAACATTTCTTATAAAAATATTTAATTCAACAATCAATTTTTTAAAATATATTTTATAATAATTTTATAAAAATTATTTTAATTATAAAAATTGACGCAACTTATTAGATAGGCAGGAACTTGGTTGGGAAAAAGATTCTATTCAGCGTGGGACTCCTGTCATTTAAAGCATACATGTACGGAGTCAAACCACACAAAATGCATCACGTGCAGTGTCTGCACTCGACCTCCCTCATCACCATTTCTCCTTTCATTTTTAATTTCTCATGAACAAAAATAACTGTTTGGTACAATGTGTCTCTTTCATCCTTAAAGACTTGCATCTCCTCATCGCATCTGAATTAGGATTTTTTATTTGGTTTTATTTAGTGCAGATGATCTGAATTATTTGCACATCATCCAAATAAAAAATTGAGCATCCAGATTATGACACATCACTCAAACATATTCAAGTTCAAATAGAGGATCCAGACTCCACAAATATGACTTAATGATCGATACCACATTTGAATTTTTGAAAGCGACTTTCACCACTGCACCTTTATTCTATTATTATTTATTTGATTTGATTCGAATAAAATTAATTCATAAATTATTATGTTCTCTAGAATCTCGTATATATATATATATATATCGAAGGTTTCTAAAACCCCGCATTCACTTTTAAAAATAAGAGATATTTAATTCTCAAATCTAAATTTTCTATTTGATTTTTTCTGTACTTGAATTTGTTAGGATACTTAACATCATGACACATTATATAAAGTAAGAAATGAATGATATATTTGAATAATGTGTCATAATCTTAATACCCAAACCAAGCCAAACATCTTAAACGATGATATTTAAAATCCGTCAAGATAATTCAAGCCATCAAGAATCACGACTCATGAAATGGAAGTTTTGAACAAATTGAACCTTAGTACCTTGATTACCGAATAGACATACTTTACAACTGATTTCATCCATATGTGTACAAATCTTAGTGGTTGTGTGCTTATGATACTTTGTTTAGAAAAAAAAGAAGTCATATTTAATTAAAAAAATTTATTTACTTTTAACTACTTTTATTTAAAGTTAGGGGAAATTGGTGAGGGGTCCTACTCTATAAAAGTTTAATGTAAAAAAGTCCTCCCAAAATTTTTTAACTTCTTAAGGTCCAAATTAAGTTTTGATTCATGCAAAAAGTCCTAATTTTTAAAAATAATTTTCAAAATAACAGAACTACCCCTGAATGTATTTTCACTGTCCATTTTTAGCATTTTCAGCATTTTTACTGTCCATTTTCAGTATTTTTATTGTCCATTTTTAGTATTTTTACTGTCCATTTTTAGCATTTTTACTGTCCATTTTTTAATAATACTAAAAACACAATAAAAACACCTTGAACACATTGTGTTTATATATATAAACACATACACAGTAAAAACACCTTGAACAATAACCGAAATTTATCAAACACAGTAAAAAAAACAGAGTCCATGGATCATGAAATTTATCAAACATAGTAAAAGAAACACAGTATAACAATGTGCTACGCTTGAGGCATTTAAATGGCAATGCAATTAAGGCTTGTTTGGTAGATATAATGGAGGTACACATGAGAATGACTTATGGATGTTTTTCATAGAGGTCATGGGGATCGAATAAGAAGGAGACGCCAAGAGATCGAGAGGCGCTGAAGTAATCGGTTTTGTTTCATGCGAAACCAACCGTCCATGGATCATGGATCATGGATTATGAATCCATAGATCATGATTTGAAGAATGTGAAGCCGCAAGTCCTTCTCATGGTTGTTAATGGCGGGATCACAGAATGGTGAGGTCGGCTCTAGTACAGAACTGGGATCAAATCCAATTGGCGGTGGCAGCGAGACATGAATGTCATGGTTGGATCCAATCGGCAGTGAAGATAAGGATCAGATCGGCGAGACCTGAACGTCTTGATCGGATCTGATCAGCGGTGATGGAAAAGACCATATTGCCAATAGTGAGATTTCAAGTAACGAGGATCAGATTGGATCGGCAGTGACAGCGAGACGTGGACATCTTGATCGCCGACGACAAGCTCACCACTACAGGAGGGCTTGCGGTTACAATTGGATCAGATTGGTGAAAAAGAGGAGATCGACGAGAATCTAATCATCTTGAACATCTCACCGTTGATCGGATCTCATCAACAGTGATCGGCGAGAATCTGATCTCATCATTAGGAAGGCTTGCAGTTACAATTACTAGAGAAGTCACTGATTGAAACTGAAGCTTGCTGATTGGGATCGCCGACAACAAAGAATGTCAATGACAGAAAACTTTGTAGAGTAAAAGAAAGAGGAGAGAGTGAAAGATTACATAAAAGGGGATGTTGAAGAAACGAGAGCTGAGTCTCTCTCCTCTTTTTCACTGCTTCTGTCATTTGCCAGTAAAAAAACCGTAAAGAGCAATATAAAGGAAAAAAAGAAAGATAGGGGTATTATTGTCCAAATATGGCGAAAGGAGTTTTCACATTAAAGAATCTTTTGAATGATTTTTCGAATGAAAGTCCTCTAATATAAGACCTCTGGCCAAATTACCCCCCATATCTTTGTAACTTCACTCTAACAATGTTAGAAAATAAGAAAATGATTTATCTTCCCTTTCTCCCAAATTTCAAAGGTTTTAAACTCATTACTCTACTAAATCTCTCTTGAATTAATCTCTCCCCCTAAACAGCCTCTTTCCTACAAAAGGATAATCAGTAAAATAATTATTTTTTTTATTAGTATGATCTTCTTATTTATAAATAATAATACGATATTGCTATATCATTTGGTGTACCAACTAGTTAAAAGAGGATTGTGTAAACATTTTTCAAAGTTGATGTGCAGTGCCTAATTCAATGTACAAGAAAGCTGCCATGCCAAAGCTTTAATGTGCGGGGACAGTCTATTTTACCTTTAAATCTTTCTTTGCATGTCAAAGCTGCCATGCACAAGAAACAGCTAGCTCAAAAGCATGCCTCTCACTTAACCCTCCATTTGATGATGGAAGAATGTAGGAAATGGATCCAAGAAAATTTTCAATTTTTGTAGCACTTTCTCATATCTATTTTAGAATTATTAAACAAACCTAACTCTTACTCTACAAAAACAGAGGGGTTCGAAATATGATCCTTTTGATTGAAAAAACTTATGGCAGAGACCTAATTTTTGAGTTAATGTATGTTTGGACCATTACAAAAATTATCGATTAATGGTTTCTTTGGACTTTTTTGAAAATTGAATTTGTCTTATTATGTTTCTTTTTCGTTTTTTCTTTTCTTTTGGTAAAGAAAATCCCATATTGGCCAAACGTCTGGAGCTTTGTTTTCTTCTCTATAGACGTGCATATGATTTACCCCTGTACTAATTCAATCCTCCAATGACAACTGTGTAACTTTTAATTTCAAGACTATTAATCACATTCATAAAAATAAATAAATAAAATACCTATGTAGGTCGAATATTTTGAGAAATATTTTACTGGCAAAAAAAGAGGACCATTTCAAACCCATTGCATAATACTTCGTAATAGGTTCACTGTAACTATCCTAATTAACAATAGACCCATTTGTTAATACACAATTTTATATGCAAGTTAATCGCTATGATTTTCTTCTCCGACGAGTGATTCTTGCATGGATCGTTCTCTCTCTAGAAATCAGCGAGCGATTTATGCACGGATCGGCAAGATCGAGTTATCGCTGCCGCCAGTGAACTCTTTTGCACTCTCTTGCAGATCTGTCTGAATTAATCTTCTGCTATCACCATCTTCTTCCACGGAAAAAGAAAGAGACAGGAAGAGAAAAAAAGGAGCTCGAACAGTGGCAAGATGCGCTCGTTGGTAGGGGTGTTTAAAAAAACAACCAAACCGGAAAACCAAACCAAAAGATTGGTTTGGTCTGGTTTTCTTAGTAATTTGGTTTGGGTTGGTTTGATTTTTTATATTTTTTTTATCAGTTTGGTTTGGTCCAGTTTAGGCAATTTCCAAACCATTATAAACCATACCAAACCGGTATATATATATATATATATATATATATTTACAACCTTTAAAATTTAAATGATGCATTTTGGATTTTTGGTGCATAACTAAATAATTCTAACTATATAAAATTTTCATATATTGATAATATTTGATACTTTGTAAACTAAAGAAGTACATAATATAATTAATATTTTTATAAACAATGACTTTCAATGAGTTTAGTGGCCAAAATTAAGCCCCAAAAACATATTTTTTTATATTTTGAAGGTACAAGAATTTGATTGTCTACATTGTATAGGGCTAAAGGCCCAAAATTAAAAGTTAGAAGCATGAAAGTAGTGGGAAAAAATAAAAAAATAAATAATTTTAAAACCGGTCAAATCGCCCAAATCAAACCGGAACGATTGGTTTGGTTTGATTTGGTTTAATATTTTAATTAGTCTGGTCTGGTTTATGAAAAAAATAAACTGGATTTTTTTTTGTTTGGTCCCAAAATTAAGACGAAACCGCCCAAACCGGACCAATGAACACCCCTACTCGTCAGCAACCGCAACACCCCAAAAACAATAACCTCCGGTGAAGCCATACCACACTCCAACATTAGTGAGCCTTCAAACCTTCCGACGACCCTCGAGTGAGCTTCTTATAATATTATATGAGGTGACCCAAAAATTGTAAGTGCACCCATGCAAATAACGTGCATGAAACTTTCAATTTTCATAATAACGTCAACTAAACACAAATATTATTACTTAAAACTGTTTTAATTTACTCATACATAATACAAACATACAATAATATTCATTTTTGGACCGCCACAAATGATTTTCTTTTACAATAAAAATTATAACCGTTGAAGATGTGCATATATATGATCCACTTTAATCATATACACGAATAATTATGGCATCCAATCCTATGTGCATATATAATCAACGGTTGTAATTTATATTCAGAATGAAAATTCATCTATAATGTTCCATAGGTTATACATAATAGCAATATTTTGATTTTAAACCTAACAAACGTGGCCGAAACAAGTATCTAACAAGCTCTAAGCGGCTTCCCACAAAGACAATCATTGTATGCGAACGACGACGCTTCAAGATGATTAAACGGCGACCCGACCGGGATCCGGCCGCACAAATGGTTGTGACTCAAATCCAAGTGCCCGATAAATGTTGCCGACGATATGGATTTCGGTATCGGACCCTTCAAATTGTTGTGTGACAAATCAAGCGCTGTAAAATACGATCTCGGTCCGAATGTATCCGGTATTTGGCCTTGGATGGCGTTTTGGCTCAAATTTAATATACTCAAACCCGAATTAATTATACTCGGCGGTAAATTACCCGATATTTTATTGCAATCGAGATTTAACGTCGATAAAACCGGCATCTTATAAAACACATCGGGTAACGGGCCGGATAGTTCGTTCAAGGAAAGATCCAAGTCGGCGAGTCGGTATATATTAGATATAGAACTCGGAATCGTACCGGTGATCTGATTCCGACTCAGTAAAGCTCTACTCAGCATAGTGAGCCTACCAATATCGCGCGGTACTTCGCCGGAGATTTTGTTGTTCCGGAGATCCAGATGCATTAAGCTGGAGATTCTGACGATAGACGCCGGGATCGTGCCTGAGATGAGGTTGTCGGCGACGTTGAACACTGTGAGTCGATGGAGATTCCCGATGTCTGGGGGAATATCGCCGGAGAATTTGTTGCCGATGAGGTCAAGGATACGGAGAAATGGCAATCTAGTGATGCACCGGGGAATCTCGCCGGAAATTCCCTTCCAATCAGCGATGGTGAGACTCGATAGGCGAGTGAGCCTGCAGATAGCCGGCGAGATCGAACCGGTCATATAACCAGACCGTCCGGCTTTCTCGAAGATCGGATCTTCAGACTCTCCTCGGAGGTTGATGTCGGCGACTCGGTAAGTCGTCGGGTCACAACTTACGCCGTACCAGTTGTGGCAACAGTCATAGCCGGTCCACGAGTTAAAGATGCCGAGGTAGGGCTCATGGAGGGCCGACTTGAAGGCAAGCAGTGCTGCCCGGTCTGAAGGCGGGCAACAGTTCACGGTGGAGGTAACGGCGAGTAATATGACCGCTACAAAGAAGACGAGGCCCATCTCTCTCTCTCTCTAACACTTTCTCTCACTATATCTATCTATATATATAAGACTGTCGGTAGACTGTAGACCAGACCCTCTCTCTAAAATACACACTTTCGCTCTCTCGTTCTCAGTAGATAGTGTGATAGTGGGTGTTGGCTCGGTGGCTGGGTTCTACGTTCAGTATGGGAAGCTGTCGCGTTTTATATAGTCAAATGAATTTTTTTTTTTTATGACGATTTTAGCCCTAACGTAAAGCTATAATTGTCGGTATGCGGCTGAACATGGGAAGGGATAAGGTTGAGACTAAATTTAAACACGATGACGGTGAGTAGCATGGGTGGTGTATCACGTGGCATCCTTAGGTCCAGGACCTAGGAGAATGTTAGGGTAAATAGCCCTTTAAATAAATGTGCTATGATTGTCGGTAAAAATCTGGGATGTGAAATTTATGGAGAGATGTCCCATGACGTTATGACGTTTTCCGAAAATTATAAAAGTTGTATCATATCAAGTTTGTATTTATTTTTCAAAACTATGTTATAAATGATGCAACCAATAATTAAAAATTATCCCAAAATATATATATAATTTTGTTTTGAAAAATAAATACAAACTTGATTTTAGCAACCTAGCTCTCTTATTAATAATAAATTTGGGGTTTAATTCATTTGGGACTCTTTTTTAAGAAAAACTTTTGGGATGTCACTTGAAATTAACTTATCAATAGAATTTGAGCTCTCGTTCCAATGAACCTGCAAGGGTTCTATGAATCGCCGATAAGGGTCTGGCAACAGACTCTTCAACGGTCAAGTTTAGTAACAAAAAGAGAAGGATCGAGAGAATGATTTTCAAAGAGTAATCGTGCTTACCTCTCTCCACTTATCCTTAATTACTAAATAGTACTATTGAATCCATAGAAAGCATCTTATCTAATTTTGTCCTAAATTAATTTCCCATTTACTTCTTAAATCTCATTTATGCTGCATTTATATCAACCATTCTTTTCTAAATAAAATTTCAAACTTGTCATTATTATGTTTAATTAATATCATCCGAAGCCAGCTGTCCGGACTTGAATGGGGTGAGACAAAGTGAGTGATCCAAAAAATGCGGTTAGCCTTGAATCATATATATATATATTTGAATGTCATCTTTTATGTAATATTGTGGATCGATTTGAACCCACATTACTCACTTCATTGCGAAAAGTATCTTCATCTTCTTCTTTTTTACTAAAATCAGCACTTTATGCAGGGATTACTTTATGGTGCAACAGTGAAAGTAGCAAGTTGTCATTTGTGTCTTGATAGCAACCACTTTTCTTATGTGGGATTTTCATGTCAATAAATTATTTTGTTGCAGACTGAAGCTCCATTTATTTTCACACCCGAGTATCGTCTGAAATTTTTACTACTATATAAATATATAGAAATAATCGTATCGGCATATGTTGATTTTAGCTACAGTAAATATGAAACTGATAAGTCAATTGGGATAAAAGATTAAGGTAGCATTTATGAAGAAATGATTCCTAAGATGGACTTTTTAAGTTCTTTTGAGAAAAAAAAAATAGTGTTTGGCATGTGCATATTTTAAAAGTCTAGCTTTTTGTATAAAAAAAATGTGGAAGTTAATTATGCACCGTAGGTTGATTTTCAAAAGCTACATATTTTTAATTTCTTCTAAATGAACTTCCCAGTCTTTATATTTTCATAATGTCACCAAAAAAAAAAAAAAAAAAAATTCAAAATGACTTTTAGGGCTAAAAAGCCCATTTGTAGCCACCTAAATTTGTACTTAATTAGATTTTAGCTCGCCCTCTTAGAATCCTGCCATTGCAAAACCAATACTAAATAATTCCATTTCTTATATAGGAATTGATGCATGTGATTATGAGTAGAAAATATCTTTTTGACCTAAAACTATAATAACCAAAAACAAGTTATATATACCAAAATTACATACTCCCTCTCTCTCACAAATATAAGCTAAAGTGGTCAAGGCACGCATTTTGAGGAAGCAGATTAAATATTGATTTGACCATATTTTTTTAATTTTTTTTTTAAATACCCTACTACTATAAGACTCGAATAGTATTTAAAAAAAAATTTGGAAAAATATAACCAAATCAATATTTAATCGACTTCCTTAAAAGGCGTGCCTTGACCACTTTGGCCTATATTTGTGGGACGGGAGGAGTATATAATTACTACCTGTGGAGGAAAATCAAGAACAAAATTGGGTCCACAAAAAAGTCTGTGTCATGGTCCCAAGTAGCTAGGACCTGAATCTTTGCCTCCCCTACCCAAATCACTCATTATCTGATCCTACAGCAAGTAATCTATTTTAAATTAAATGCTGTATGAACAATTATAGGAGGGAGAATTCACGAAATGAGCCAGCTGCATATGATTCAGCTCCCCTCTCTGTCTATCACTAGTCTGTAGAAACTGGCCCCACTAAAATGTAGATCATTTACGTGGGCCATTGATAAGAGTGGATGAGGATCAATCATGTACAAGCAATCATGTGTCCATGTTAGGGGAATACGAAACAAAGAAGAAATGTAAATTTTAATTTGCAGGCTCAATTTTAGTTTCAATAAAGCAAAATGTTGTTTTACAAATAGTTTTTAATTGTATTAGGGTGAAAGTTAATTTGGTTCGAACTATTAGCTAGACTGCTGATAAAATCTCGATCGATTGCGCCATAAATTTATAATCGGATTCCGTCTTTATTAAGGCTAAATGGGTTATCAGAAGAATAATTAAATTAAAAAAAAAAAAATTGATTTATGGTGACATTTATGTCATTCTGAAGAGTTCATGATTCCAAAACTTGAAACCTGAGTTCTCTACAGAGTATTAATTACAACCCTCCCATAGATCGAATATGGTCCCAACATATATCATTTACCTTGAGGCTGTGGTCCCTAGCTAGCATTATTTATAACTTATGGTACGTTTATTCAAAATAAAATAAAAAACTATATATATATATATAGTCATTCTACTAGAAGGTCGACTTTGCATAACCTTATGCAAGGTCGGCTCCATATCTCCAATTTTAAAAGAATGTTCATAAAACTGACCGTTGGATTAGATGCTCCCCTCTGTATGTCATGCCTGCAAAAAATTCCCTCTATATGTCATGCTTGTAAAAAATCATAGTGATCCGACAGTTAAGTTTTGAAATAACTTTTATATATATATATATATATGGAAAATGTCATTAATGGGGTTTTGAGGATGGGAGATGGTTGTTCTTAAAACTTTTGGGAAGGCTTATATATGAAAAGTCACGCACCTACTCATCATTAATCAGGTTGAAGATTTTGTAATGTGGACAGAATCCTTGAAAAGTGTCTTTTTAAGTTGGTAGCATATCATGATGATGAAATACCAATTTCTTATAATAATTGCCAATTACTACTCTGCCGACTTCCACTGCTCTTTTACTTGTTAAATATTAAACTAATTGATTTTTAACCCCAAGGAGTCATATCTTAGGCCTCCTTCCAGTGAAGTTTAGGCATAAACTAATCAATGCATGGTCCATCCCTAAATCCATGCATCCAATAGAAAATGAATGAAAAGCTCAAACTTAAAATATATATGTCAATTAAATCAAAATTTTGACAGTCTCTCTTATATATTCTAAGTAACTGTCACATGTCTACTAATATGTCCCTTTAATTATCCCTTTTGGAAAAAAATTGGTGGAAATTTTGACTCATTCTGCAACACTAAAAGAAAATTAGTTGGGTGAAGGTACTTAACCGGGTCATTTCCCTTCTAGTGACACAATCCAAATGCCCAATTTCTGTTTAATTTTTGGACCTTTTGGTAAGAGGAAGTGATCAAACCAAGGTGACATTAGTAAGATTCTCTTCAACATTTTGCACAAGCTCTGACAACTATATATATATATATATATTGGGAGGAGAAAATTATTAAACAAAGGTGATTATTCTCCTAAGATTTTGCACATCTGACAAATAGCTGGCATGCAGAAGATTACAAAATTTTTTGTGGATAATGGTAAAAATGCAATCATAAACCCCAAAAAGAGACTGATTAGGCACTCAATGAACTCAAGATTTCGCTTTCACAAAGATATAGAAGTGATGTGACTACATTTCTTGAAAGAGAGAGATGTGATCAAACTTCAATGTTTGTTGGCAATCAAATGAATTTTCACAATCATATCTACTGGTTTCAAATTCATAGCTAACCTCCTTTCTTATTTTCCTACCACTAAAAAAAAAAAAAATTATAGCATATTATGCTAGATTGAAACTTGAACTCCAGACCTTATTTTATGGGAAAGAGATGTTCTTAAATTACAAAATCATTGCCAAAATTTCAAGTTATGTCATCAATATATAATTATCTGTGGAGAGCCAATGCTATGTGTATGACTTATGCATAAAATCTCACTTAATAGATTATATATATATATATATATATATATTGATTTGATGATGTTGTTAATTCAATCTCAATCAAATTTATGAAAGTTTTAAAATTAATGAAAAAACAGAATAAGAAAAAAAAAAATACGAATAGATGTGACCATGTGAGGTTATATCTTAAGAAATTAGAATGCCACGAAATATTAGAATTATGAGAGTGAAAGGTGGGGTAAAAGGTCACGTGGGAACAATTATTATAAAATAAAAGAAAAAGAAAAAGAGAGAGAGGGGTGTGTTCATGGGTGGGAGGTGGTTTTATTTGCAATGAGACTCTATTTCACTCACAATAACTCTTTACTCTCACTAATACTGCATTTACTTGTATCCTTAGCTATGCCATAAAGGCATTTACCTGTTCTCTTTTTTATGTGCATATATGCTGTCTGGTTGATATTATGCGTTTAATTAATAGTGGAATATGAATTTTGAAATACCAAACACTAGATTGAAATTTTTTTTATGGATATTAAGCATGCTACACAATTATTCACAATGATATTTTTTAAAAACTAATGTTGAATCACTGTTATTTTTTGTAAGCATGATATGCATAAAAAGAATATCTAATATATTAATGTTTATTTATGAAACACCACAAAAGAAAATTCATTCAAGACACAAATCACATCAATTAATTAAGATACAACAATTACTAACAAATAATCAAACCACCATAAATTCAGGCAAATATTTCGTGCATATATATATATATGTGTGTGTGGGCGCGCGCATGATATTTGGGAGAAGATCGAGGGGAGAAAGGTATGAGGGGATGCATGTGCAATGCGAGAAACATGGCATTTAACAGGGGCCGTTACCACCAATTTTGTAGATGACTAGTACCTAAACTCGCGCAATGTTTTGGCTGCTTGGTGCGTGATTTTTTGACCAGCTTCAGAATATCATGGAAGAATTCATGATTGATGAGAATTCTTATTCTTATATATATATATATATATATATATTTATATATGAGTGTCCACTGGTCGGCTTAGTTAATTAGATTCAACCTGCCTCAGTTGCTACCTTTATTCTCACCCTGTTCATGTGCCCAGAATTTGAGCCTGCAGGAGCACCACCCATATGCTCACAATAATCAATTTAATCCCGGCATCCCTGCCTCATGACCCTCTGATTCCTGTGCAAGTAATGCAATTATAAGGACAATCAATGCACCGAGAAAATCCCGGCATCATTCTAATTTCTATCAATGGCATATTGCAAATCAATAAATATCGCAATTACGCAATTTTGCATAAGATACACCTTATAACAGCATCCCTATACACAAATGATTATGGCGCATGACATTTCAATATATCAGCCCATCCCCACTAGGAGTCATAGGATGGATATAATCAAATAAAAACATCCTCACATTTCAAATTGTTAGCCCACCCCATTTCGAATCGAATTATAAAAAAAATTCATTGCATTCCATATATAATATAGACAGAGAGAGAAAGATGATCAGGACGTCCCAATATTTCTAAATTGATTCAATATATATTATTTTATAAAAACAAATGGTTTCCTTGAAAATGAAATGGTCATACTGTGTTTTAACACCATTTTAAGACAGAAAAAATAAAAAAACCCATGAATCGTAGCCATCACATCAAACTGAAATGCCATTAAATAAGGGCCTGTTTGGGTGTCCCATGAAAATTGATATGATTCATTGTATTTTGCTAATAATATTGTGCATAAATACATCACTGTGAATGAAGCAATTCAAATGGAAAAATGGCAGCCACAACCACAAATAACAATAAAAATTTGAAATAATGCTATTTCATGAATTTCTAAAAGTGATCCTGCACTATCAATTATGCTAATGGTTCCAACTTATACAACTCACCACATTCACTATTATGAAAAATAGGGTTCTGCAATCAGTCAACTAAACATCAAAACTTGCCAACCAACGAAACAACTCAAAAGCAATTTCATGATACAGCTTAGAGTCTGCTGACAGTGATTTGAAATTATACCTACCCAACAGCACAATACAAAATACAAGAGATATGAAAGGGATCTATAGATATCCAAGATATATTAATTTTAGAAAATGCAATAAGAGCCTTCTCAGAGCAAATAGGATCAGTTTCATTGCACTGATTTCCCAAAATGTCGTTTTTCAATCAAGACCTTGTGAATCGATGTCCATAGCAGAATATATAGCACCACTTGGAGTCTACTTATTCTGGCACATCAGTGATCATCAAACAGCATAGTTACATAACCAATTTGGAGCAACTTCAGATGAAAATCATCAACTCACTGAGCATTGCTGGAACTTACCTTTTCATGTTAAGAGCAAATCAATCTTAACCAATCACAAAAACAGTTCTAAAGATCTGTATATTCTATCTCCTATGAAACATTTTTCAATCACACAATCACTGTTACTCCTACGAATCATTTTTCAACTCCACAATCACAACAATTACCAAGCCACCATTATAGCATTCCACATCATAGTATAGAAAAGCACTTCAATAACTTCACCAAAAGGAAGAGGGCCTTAGCAACCCAGCTACTTCACCAATTTAATAAAATGATGCAGTGCTCCGCTACACAATGATGTGATATGCTTTTTTTTCATACATTGAATCTACCAGACAATATGGCATACCTTTTTCATCAAAAAAGGGAAAGTTCTGAACTTTCTGCATCCACGATTCAAAAATCCACGATCCTTCAACATCCTTGTTCCTCCAACATCTTACCAAAGCATTTCTACACATCTTTTGGTGATATCACCACCCCCCTTGACATTATTATAACAACTTTGTGCCTGGAAACAACCAAAAGAAAAAGGTGTGTTCCAAGTCTACCAGATCAATCCTGCTTGAAACAAATGAACCGCAAACTGAAGGTCAACCAGTAGAAGAAGAAGAGGAGAACAAAATGAAATGAAAGCTAAATAATTTAAAAAGCCAAGATAGAAGCGTAAGCTAATAACAAAGGTCTCATATCTTTTCTAATTTTTGGTGCCCGAACATAAACTTGATCTAGCTGACCACACAAGAAACGGTTCCATACTTCAGACCAGTCTTAGCTTGACATATATCCTTGTCTCCACCTGCAAAATGATGATGCGCTCTTCCCAGAATCCTAAAGCATTTTATGTGCATGCAAGCTTTTACAAGAAGCTGAAAGTTCAAGCTAACGAGGGAGACGTTTCTCGGGTACATATGTTGAAGCCACATTATGAAACTGTGTTGATGGGACATTATGAAACACTGTTGGCACCACATTGTGTAACTGTGCTGCCATGACATTAGGCACAGGCACTACACTGTGAAACTGTGCTGGCCTCATGTTGATCAGTTCCTGCAACAAGTATATAAAGACATTCCTACATTGTGAGAGATGGATACCATTAATAATCCTAACTAAGCTATGTGACTAAACATGCACCGGTCCTGCCACAAGCATACAAGGACATTAGCATTACAAGAAATGCATACCGTTAAAATCCTAACTAAACTCTGTGACTACCACAGTACCACATCACACAAAAGCATTCTAAACACCACAATTGCAATATCAAACGTTAGAATCATATTCAGCTCACCACCTCACCCCTCCTAGGACCCCGCTATGGCAAGACCAACACTGGATCACCTTTTTCTAGTGGTAGTCTGCAACCCAATACCAGCATGCCGCGTCTATTGCCATATCAATCAAGATTGATCAACATCTTCTTTACACAAATCAAACCCAATATATATACATGCATACACATACTTGTATCCCTAAAAAGTGCTTTATTATCATATTGAAATTCATATCAACCCAAAATATGTGTGTTCATGTGTCGGTACTCCATTGCCATACCTTTGTGCTCTGTTGTGTGCCATAGCAGATATAAGGCTGGCACAATTCCCCACAAACACTAAGTCCCAATTCATACAAAATTTCATTAGATCATTAGGGTAATGATCAAGAGAGTCCATGCTTCACAAGTAAATAGCCATCAGTGAATTTGACAGCTACCAGCTGATGTTTATGTAAGAAGAAGCTCTGAAACTTCACCTTTTTCACTATGATACACACAGATACAAAAGAATAACTCCTTTGCTTATGCATTATGGCCACAACTATGACATGATAAAATCCAAGTTATACCACCAAATCCATATTTCCAATTTCCAAATATATCGCATGATTTCTTGAGTAACACCAAAACCATCAAAAGTCAGTGCTACTAGGATGAAGTTGGCACAATAGATGCGAATCCAACTTTTTAAGTTTAACTAGAATTAGAAGCACAATTCCTTAATCAAAATAGGATTAAGATGTGAGAATGACAAACCATTTGGTGAAAGCTGTCTTGTGTCCTAACACCCACGACTTCTGGCTCCAAAGGTCCCTGTTGCACACATGAAGTTTCCTTAAATGATATTTTCATTCAGAACAGCTTGTAACAGCTATACAGGTAGAAATGACTGTCAATCATCAAAGTCACTAACCTTTCCTTTTTTGCTAGCATTATTTTCATTACTTGCCATCTCCTTTCCTGCCACACCTCTCTTAGGACCCTTACTTGTACTAGTCACTTTAGGATCTGGCACCTTGTCCTTAGCTATTATATTGTTGTCCTGATTCTCTCCCTCAATACCACAAATAGCATTGACTACTGAGGTGTAGTGTGTTGCATCGTTCTCAACAGAGTTATTCACACTTGCACATTGCTTCAAAGCTTCTTTTATGGCACATAGAGCAACATTGTAACTCTCTTGAGACAGCGATCCTTCTTCACCCAATATTATGGCCCGTCGACATAAATCATTGTAACGTCGGACCTTGGACTGCACCTCATCCAATCTTTCGCCAATTGCATGCCTGCTCCTAGCAGCATTTGTCCACCGTTGCAATATATATTTGGATGGGATGCTGAAAACACCAGACATCTGGAGAACAACAATCGCATGTCTACAAAGATAACCTCTGTATTCAAATGAACAGCATGAACAATGTATATCCAATTTTGATTCATTCCATTCCACCATGAAAACTTGATTATCTTCAAAGTCTTTAACAGTATACGTTATGGTTGTCTCATCTTCATTTTCTTTCTTAAGATGACAAGCAGCTGCTCCCAAAACCTCAACTTGGAATTTCTTGAATATTTCATGCGTGTACACTAACGACATTTGTTTCTCAAAAGGAGATGGAGACTTCAATTCAGGTGTTTCATGCCATGCATCAAAATCTGCTTTGGCTTCCTCTTCATACCTATCTTCAAGAAGCACTTTGTAGTGTTCTATAAACTCTCTCAATGAAGTTTCCGCATGGACATATTTGTCGAAAAAAGAGTTCAAACTTTCCGATCTTGAACTTGTAGACAACCCAGCAAACGAAATATCTCTCATAAACGTAGGCACCCATTGTGTACGATCTTCATACAATGATTGAAGCCATTGATCTGCTCTAAGATTGAATCTGTCAAGCAATTTCCACCATCTCTTTCCAAATTGTTCTTCTGTCCATGACCTATAAATACATTTATGAAATTTTAACATAAAACTATCATGCCACAAGCTTAAATAATCAAGCTTTCTAGGGATCTTTTCCAATACATGCCACAAACAGAAACAATGGCGTGTATCAGGAAAGACCACTGCAACAGCACTTTTTATGGCATTATTTTGATCAGTGAGTATCACTCGCGGAGTTCGTCCCCCCATTGATATTTGCCATGTTTGCATTAACCAAACGAACGTATACACCGTCTCATCAGCAATCAAAGCACAACCAAGCAAAATGGGTTGAATATGATGGTTCACTCCAATAAAAAGAACCAATGGTATTTTATACTTATTTGTGAAATATGTAGTATCAAAAGAAACTACATCACAAAAGTTAGTACAATCATCCATGCCTTTGGCGTCAACCCAAAACACATTTCTCAATCGGTGCTCTTCGTTTAGATCCACTGCATAGAAGAATTTTGGATTCTCTTCCTGCATATGCATAAAAAGTTCCAGTAAAAACTGAGAATCTCCTGCTTCTAAAGTTAAACTCCGTCCCTTGTCATGCTGATTTCTCATATAACTCTCTAAAAACTCAACGTTTTGATATGCACTGAATTGTTTGGACCCTGCAGCTAAGATCTTCCGTTTTCGTATCCGAACATCATTCTTAAGTGGATCGACATTCCTGTGGCTTCGAAAGAAATGTGCTTGAGCTGGTAAAAGCTCATGATTGTGCTCCTTTACAAAACTATAGATATACCATTTTCCATTTTGATTTCTCTTCACATGCATGCTTGCTTTACAACCTATCTTTGGAGAAGGCCGTGGGTTAATGGCATCATCAGACTGTTGCTTGTTTCCATACCGTATGCATGAAAACTTTGCATCAATAAATTCCCCTGATGCCCTAGAACGACGGCTGCTTAGTTTAGCAGTGCCAAAACCCGCAGACTTGGCATATTCCTTATAAAATGAATATGCAGCCTCATGCGATTCAAATTCCATATCCCCAGGAGGCTCTAAAATTGTACTCCCCATAATGGAATTAGACTCCATTATTGTAGTGGGAGAACTCAGATTCTCATCACCTCAACGGCTCTACCAGATTACCGCATGCTTCACCTTCAAAATTTGCTCACATTTGGTCTAACGTCTTTTCATTATGTCCCCATAAAATATTGTTCAGGATCTCTCCCTGCAGACAGTATAAATTTCTGTCCCAACAATTCCATTACCAAGATACCTGAAATTAAAAACTAAAAAGGTGTATGATTCAAAATAGGTATATGATACATTCAACAACTTTATATGATCAAAGTGATTCAAAGATAATCAATAAAGAAACCAAATGTCACAGATATTCAAATCAAAATCAGACATC
This sequence comes from Hamamelis virginiana, assembly GCA_017140935.1. Taxonomy (NCBI): domain Eukaryota; kingdom Viridiplantae; phylum Streptophyta; class Magnoliopsida; order Saxifragales; family Hamamelidaceae; genus Hamamelis; species Hamamelis virginiana. The sequence continues at coordinate 281,104 of JAESVK010000888.1, read as the reverse complement.
AATAACCATTTCACACCATATGTTCATGCAGATCAACCATTTCTCCTTTACTTCTTTTTTCTTTTCAAGGTTAATCTACAATTATCTCAAGTCGTCTTTTCTTCTTCTAATAAGATCTTTGGATCCCTTCTCCACAACCCCCCCACCCCAACGGCCCAAATGAAAAAATAATAATTATGATCGCTCAAATTCCCAAATTAGTAAAAGGCATATAAAGTGAAAATAAAAAGCTCACAACTTTGATCATTGGGGGAAAGGACCAAAAAGCAATGTTTCAAAAATTGAACTGTTCATCGAATAAGGGTCACTAGTTCAACCATCGGGTCAATCAAAATTGAAACATAACGCAATAAATCTATTAATCATTTATTAATTACAAATAAATAATAAATCTATTAATCATTTATTAATTACAAATAAATAATTGCAAAAATATGAAGAAAAAAATCTCTAAATATCTATAAATACTTTTCCAAACAATTTTCAACATGTATACATTTATTATCCAAAATATAGAACAATATACAAAGAAGTAAAGAACAGAAAAATATCAACTCAGAGCATAAATTATATATCTATCCTTGGGACACTAATTGCAACTTCCAACGGCACGCCAAAATTATATGCAGCTCATGCCAAAACAAATTCCAGCAAAGATACAACCAGCTGTCAAACACTTGTGTTTCAAAATAATAGCAAACATATCAAGAATGAAACAAATTAATGTTGGAGTGCATTCTAATTCCCAAACAGCTCTCTCGAACATCTTCTCATTCTAGCACCCAATTTATTCCAATATAAACATAAACTTACATCAAGATCAATAGATATCACTAAAGATCCCAAAAGCATATAAAGAAATGGGAGATTTAACATGATAGGCTGGTGGTTGAAGAAGAGAGAAGAAGAAAAAGCTGCCATCTTCGAGAGAAACCGAGAAGTACAATATTGAGAAGTCCTAGGCTCCCAAAGAATCAATTGGAATTTGGGGGTTTTAACTTTCTTGAAGGTTTTTTTTTAAAATAAAATTAAGGTAAAAAACCGGCCAGTTCTAGGAACTGTAGATAGTTCAAATAAACTGGTGGTTTGAATGAGTTCTATTAAATATCAAAGATTTTATTTAAAACGGTTCTAAGGGTTACTGGTTACCTGGACTGTAGATTTGACCGGTTGACGATTCAACTAGTTAACCGGCCAATCCAGTCCAAATTTTAAACTTCCAAATTTTCTATTATCGTTTAGTACAACCCACAGCATAATTCAAATCTAACAACTCACAAGTTTATACTATCTAAGAGCCACAATTCGGTTAGTTCATCCAACTATGATAACCAAATCCCCAAGTTCATAACCTTATTTAATAATTCTAATTGTAATTCAACACAACTTTGCCTTATCCCAATCATTTGGAGATGTCTATTATTTCCCTATTTCACTTAATGTTGGGCCATATTTTTTGGAGATGTCCAATCATGGAATAAAATATCTCTGATATGCTCGATATATCTCTAATATATCCGTATATCCGTGGGTATCGATATAATGTTAGACTCGCATATTTTTACCGATATTTACAGATATTTCGGTAAGTATCAATCTAAGGTGGAGATTCTTTTGTATACAAGATTATTGATTTATTTATTTGCTATTTTATAAATGATATATATTTTAAAATTTTAATGTTATGTAACATTTTAGTGTAAAATTTGTAGAAATTTGTGATTTATTTTGTCCAGCATGGCACACTTTATTATACCAAATACAACATCAATTTGTCTTATATATATAGAGAGAGTAATGATTTAGTCAGCTAATGCTAACTTAGATCTCAGTCAGCATTAGCTGACTAGATCATTTCACTATATATATATATATATATATATATAATTTGCAATATTTTGATTCTAAATTGTGTATTATAGTTTAATTCATTATTTTGCAGAGTTACGCTGAAAATTTCATGTTTAACTAATAATATCCATCATATCTTTAAATTGATATCAATATTTTTGATACAATCGATATATCTGTGTTTTAAATCGATATATCTCTCGATACTGATATTTAATTCCTTCTGGCCAACACATGTCAGACACTAACACTATTCAACATAGATCCAACACATGTTGGAAAAAGTTGGAATGCGTCTAGAAATTATAAATTTATTTTTCTCCGGCGCACTACGGACACAACTTGCCAAATAATAATTTCTTTTGAAAACACACACACACAGTCTCACACACAAAGACAAGATACTGGTTTTCTCCTGTCACTTCATTTTGAAGTCTTGAAGATGTGTTTGGGGGTCTATATAATATACATATATAAGCATATAACAATGGGTATATTGTTGTATATTGCTTCTTTATATCCATATCCTAATATTTGTAGTATTTGTTACGTTTATGTCAGTGTGCCTGTTGTTGTGTTGTAACCGTATCATGTGTCGCTGTTAGTGCTTCTTAGCTATAAAGTATTTTATCAAAAACTTGATCCATAAAAATTTTGGTTTCTTTCTTCTAGCAGTGCCTTCAACTTGAGCCATATCACTTCTTCATATTGGTAATTGCACAAAACAAAAGCATCTTAGTCCACTTTTTCTCAATACATCACCTATTGGCACAATCTCTCAAAACTTGTAAAAGCATTCAATTCAGATTCAAACCTGTCTTATTCATCAACTAATCCACATACACATACCCGTACCATATACGCTCATTTTATGGCCATGTGCCACGTTGTCCACTAATGGCCCAATGAAGCATGCCTAGTCCTATGGATCTCTTAGAATATATACCTAACACATGATAGACAAATGTTAGTCAATTCACTCTAGAAGCATCTCTCCACTTCATCCACATACTATTATACATGGAATATCAACTTCATCGTCCCAATTAATGTGGATGATGAAACAAAAAATGATAACTTCTAGGGATTCCTTGGCTATCGATTTCAACTACTTCCTCATCTCTACTCGCTATGTTCACTAAAATTCAGTCTCTTATACTCATTGTTTTGCATACATCTCCATAGTTCTATCTTAACATTTATACCTACTCTTATATCACCTATAAAACCTTTGTTTTCATCAAACACTGCACACCGTGAAACCTCCTCTCGCGTATACCAAGTCTTGTTTGCAAACCACATATCTAATCCTTACTAAAAATTAAAACCAAAAAATCCCTTCTCTAAGTTACACAAACATAACCAAAAGTGTTTCCATAACAAAAAAGAGTGGCTACATTCCCTCGCATGCATTGAAAATGCCAAAAACCAGTCCCATTGGAGGGAAAAAAACCTCTGGGTGAACGGGAACTGATCGCAATCACTATTCAATCAACCATGCTCAAAACTCACTTCCTATTGCAATTGTTACAGCTTTAGCATTTACAAAATCAACCACCTTCTTAAAAACTACTTTTCCTTTATCCCCAAGTGATCTGTCCAGGCAACTTTCCCACGACAATCACCAAGCAACCTTGACCTACACACCTCCATAAAGATATTGCATGCAGGCATGACCGTGCATAATCACATCAATTAGCGTAAAGTAAACATCATGTTCATAATCACACCAAGTTTTGTCTTTTTTCTTCTTCTTTTTTACATAGAATTTGGAATGAATCCATCATATTTCTCATAGCAATCAAATATTCATACTTATTTTCCAAACTTAGTTTAAAATTAAAATATTTTAAATAAATAACCTCATTTATATTTTATTTAATGGTTGTGATGATGACATCATGTTACACTAGCAGCTTGTGTGTTAAAATGCAATGTCAAACAGAATGGATTGATTAATTTTCATTGACCCCCAAGCACCCTTTTACTTTTTCTCCCCAGTCCCCATACAGTTAGCATAACTAACAAAAGGGATTTCATCATAAGATGCAACACATCTTCTTAAGTAGCTATTTTACCATGACCATCTTTTCATTTCCACTACAACTTCCAACTTCCAATTACCACCAAACTAACAACATCCATATATTTTTGCGAAAATAACTAAATTTAATTTTCAATTAAAGCATTAATTATGAAGCAAATTGAGTGATTATAAGGAAATAACTTTATTCGTAGCAGAATAGTTTACCAGAAACTAGTCTGTTAAGAATACCTATTTGAACAAAGCTTAAAAGTACCAAATGCAAAATAACATAGCAAATACCTGTAAATTGACCAAATACGTTCGACTAATCTTTCAGAAATACGCAATGAATTTCAAAACACTTAGGTTTTTTATCAAAGTATGATTAAGAGAAAGATAGGGGTAGAGAGAGAGGGCTTCGGTAGCTGGTTAGGGTTTTCTCTGTGAAGAAGAGAGAGAAAGCAAAGAGAAGAGAAGAGGAAGAAGGAGAGTGGGATTTGATTAGTTTTGAAGACTCGCTTTGTACTTCACGGAAAAGGCACTCGTCTTGTGCTGATGACACGCGTTCAGTGTTGGGTGTTTTAGTAATTTGAGGCGGTTGATGTTAAGGGTAAATTTGGTAGCACAGTGCGAGTGAAAATGCAAGTGGGAAAACACTTTGATGAGTTTCATCCGTTGGCGGGTGATTCCTATTGTATTCAGTACTCTACTGTTGCCCAAATGTAAAAGCCAGAATAGATGCCTTTTGCACTTCTGCCCACGTGGCTTATCTCCATTGGTTAACCTTACTACGTTCACTGAATACTCGTTATTCGTGGGGGAAAATCCTTGAAGGGACACATTGCTTCCGTGAGAAATTTTCTTATGATTACGTGCACATCACGTCTAAATTTCTGTGAAGATTTAGGTTAATGTGAGATAACATATTTCGAAAAATGATTGTTAAATTATATATATATATATATATATATTATGTATGTAATATAGGTAAGAAATTTTCAATTCAACAGTTAATTTTTAAAATTTAATAATATTTTTTACTACTAAACACTGTTTCAGTTTTTAGTGTTTTAGCATGTGACTAGACACTTCACTTCTACACCCACATTTGATAATGTCACAATTTATTTAAAAGCTGACTGCCTAATTACTATAATTATTGGTCTGCATAACATACGCGAGAATTATCGAATTCAATGATTAATTTTTCAAAATACATATTCTACATTGATAAAAAAAATTAAAAATTAAAATTTTGAAGTCCTTATATGAGTTTATACGTATATATATATATACCCATAAAAAGAGAATTGTTGCTTTTATGTTAACGAGTCTCATAGCACATGTGATGCGTGTGCAAACACTATTGTCATGCACAAGACACTTGAGGACTGGCTTTGGTACCACTATTATTCCCAAGCACGGATCCAAAGCTTTGATTATGAAAAATTAAAAACCTAAAGCAGAATTCTGTTTGTGAATATGAAGAAACAAGTTCTAGTTAAGATTTTTCATTTGTGAAAAATCCTTTGGCACTTTAAGACAAAAATAGCCTTTTGAGTTTCCTTTTTATTGGTAATGTATTTCATATATTTTCACTGATAAGAAAGATCGAGAGAGAATCAGAAAGAAAGAAGACAGAGAGAGTAAGAGATCACGGAAGGAAAAGATGTTGGTTGTCGGTATGTCCCATTGACGGAGCCATCACCGATGAGTACACCTTACCTGTACATGAATCGAAGAGCAACTCGGATGAGTCAACTCATAGATCGGAAGCAAATGAGTTGCAAAATTCCGTCACAGATCAAGACGGAGAGAGAGACTTGGATCTCAGCGGTGACATAGGTAGGCAGGGAGGTTGATTACTTGGAAAGAGAGGTGACGATATATCTGGAAGTAGAAGCGCACTATAATTGCTCGCTAGAGTCACACTTTATCGTAAAGAATTAGAGATACAGCCTGAGGTATCAAAAATCTCAATCTATGAATTGTAAAGAATCGTATGAATTGTAGAGAATCGGAGAAAGAGAATTATGGGTTTTCACTATGAAAAACACACCTCAAAAAAAAAAAAAAAGCAGTGAAGACCCATAAAAACATGATGAAAATCCAGAAAAGCACAATAAAAACCTTGAAAAAGCATAACCAAAACCCCGAAAAGCACAGTAAAAACTCCCAAAAAATACAGTCAAAACACACTCAAGGACAGTGAAAATATACCCAGAATAATTCCGCCATTTTGAAATATATTTTAAAAATATTAGAACTTTTTGCGTGAAACAATTTTTAAATAGGACCTTACGAAGGGGGAAAAAAATATTATGAGGATTTTTCGCATTAAACTTTTCTTAAGTAGGACATCTCACCAATTTCCCCATTATATTATAAATCTGAGACGGTATTATAAGATGTACCTTAAGCAAAGTTGTATAAAGTGATTTTCTTAGTATCAAATGAAAAATATTTTTTAAAAAAATTGACTATTGGGTTAGATACATTTCTTATACATGTAGTACGTGTTAAAAATCACATTAATCCAACACAATTTCTAAAAAAAGCCAATTGTGAAAAGTAATGACATTCTAAATTTGGGGCTAGCCCAATCATTATATGTACTTGCACTTTTCTCAAAAAAAATAAAAATAAAATATGGATAATAATGTAAATAAAATAATCTCATCCTCAAGTTTGATCTTATTTAAAATTTCCCACTAAATAAAATTTTGTTTTTTCTAATGTGAAGACTTATTTACTTTCATAACTATTGCTGTTGGTGTAAATTTACTTTTAACACTATTTAGGTAACTAATTTACACAGGCACCATGAATTTTTTTTATAAATCTATTATGTTAAAAAGATCTTTAAACCTAATCGTATAGAACATTTATATCAGGACTTATGAATTATAAGTATATGATCCATTTTGTTGGAGGTTGGGATGGGGGAAAGGATTGTTTCAATAGAAGGGGCTTAAGCCCAACTATCAAGAAAAAACCTGAGTCTAGCAAGCGCAGAAACATCAGCAAGAGGCAAAAGAAAAAAGGTATGGATGTTGCAACCCAAAAACGTGGTTTCTACACCCCATATATCGCTATTTTAAAAATGATCATAGGCAAATTTATCATTAAGAACATTTAAAACATTTTTTTCTTAAAAAAAAAAAAAAGGGATGTAGTGATTAATAAAATTAGGGCTAAATTGAGGTTGAGGGTATTTTAGAAAATTTTGAGATTTATTGATCAAATAATGAGATTTAAATAACTTTTGGGGGTTAGATAAAGATCATTTAAAGGGGTTGCAATATCCCAAAGAAAAACCCCAGCAGGCCCTTCCCAGCCCATGAGACTATGCATCATATTTGACATGCCATATTTATTAAGAAAAAATATATATATATATTGAGAATATAATAGGCAAAGCACAATTTTTTTTATTTTTTGTTTGTTAAAATGGAGGCCAAACAAAACTACATAGCAGTATAACACCAACTCCAGGCCTTAAATCATGGGGTCCTTTCCAGACTAACCCACAAAATTGTTGAACCGAATAGCCCAAGTTTCAAAGCTGGATGGATGGGCCTACACTTACCCAACCAAAGTTCAGATTAAGCTCATAAACCCAAGTCTAGAATCAGAAATTTTATGGTTGGTTGCTTTAGGTGGGCAAATGATGACAGAAATTTTGTTTTTATTTTTGGAAGATTTAATTATTATTGATTCGGTCAAGTGCAAAATGATTCTTTGCTTTGATTTTGCCTCTAAACATTGTATCATTTCAACATTACCCTCACTAAAGACATCCTTAAAATTGATAGCTTTCAAAGGAATAAAAGAAAAGTACATAAAATCAGATTGGCATCTTCAAAGGTTTTTAGTTTTGTGGACCAACCTTCTTATTTGGAAGCAGAAAATATTAAAAAAATTTTTTTTTTTTTTTTTTTTGGAGAGATTGTAGAATAGAGTTGAATCTTCTACACTCTTTTTAATTTTAGGTCGGTGCTAGTTCAAATGCGTCTGTCACATGGAGAATCAATACACTAATACTCTGTTAAGTTTTCAACCAAATTGCCTGAACGCTAAAAAAACTACATAGAATTATAGCAAACTTTTTTTTTGGATAATGTGGGATGGAGTGAAATCTTCTAGAAAAAGAACTAAAATTAACTTACGAGTCTTAGCTTAGTTCAAGGTGTGTGGGTTTCGGGAAGGTCTCTCCAAGACTAATTTTCAGACGCGCACAAAGACCACCACCCACATGTGTGTTGATTGTCGAATAATATCAGGAAAATCCCAATAGGATGGTCCCAAAGAGAAAATTAAACTTAGAATTTTCAATCTTTTGACGACCAAAAAAATAAATAGAGTGTAGGCACTAAACTAACTGTTCTACTCTCCTAAAAGTTAAATAGCAATAATGGTGCGATCGAACTGAAAAGGGAAGCATTTTCATGCTTTTAAATTTTCTGATTTAGGGCTTTGGAGACTCCATATATGCAAATTAACAAGATTGGAAAGCATCCTCTTAAAGAATATGCCCATAACATTGCCATCAGATTCCCCCCATGCCCTTCAATCCGACATCAAATTGGTTCACCCGAATTGATTCTTGATTCACAAATTGGGCTTGTACGCCCAAAAACACAATCAGTTTCTCAATGCGTAATTTTTCAATGGGTAATTAGAATTTGAGGACTCTGACCTCATGAAGTTCTTATTGATGGAAGAAGATTCAGGCTTGACTTACCATGGATGACAGCGAGGGAAACTCAACAATAAGTCGTCAAATAAAGTCCAAGAATACGATCCGGTAACCAAATTGCCAAGAAGTCCGGGATCTTGCACAGAATCTGTCCCACCTTAAGAAAATCTCAGAAGTAACAGGATAGTCAATCCGATTATAAAAGGAAAGAGGGAAAGAGAAGAAAAGTTACGAAACGTTTTAAACTCTAACTGTCTTTTCATTCCGTTCATCTTATTCTGGAATTGACTTAACTGTTGGAGGGTTATCACCGGATAACTTCTGGCAACCTCACCTACTTTTTGTGTTCTTCATCTTATTCTTATACCATCACTTATATATATATATAGAGCCCATGTCTGTTTTCCAAGGTGAGATTGGATCTTGAAAATCAATTTAAGGGCACCACTCTAAAAGCCATAGGACAAGCTTGGGTAGAAATAAAAATGGTAAAAAATATATATTTCATTCTTAGGAGTGAAAAAAAAAATGGAAGTTTAAAAATGTTTGAAACTAATTTTATATAATTCCATAAAGAATTGATCTTTATGTTGTTTTTCAAAAATGATAGAACTCATTGGTCATTAATTGAAAAAGAAAGGTAGGACTTAGTTTACAACATATAGATAAGAATATCCAAGGAATATATATATATATATATATATATATATATATATGAGGGATTGTTTGCATTTTTCAGAAAGTGGGTTAATCTCATTTTAAATGAAAGAGCTTATCATTTTCAAATACAAACAGTATATATTTGTTTGTTTGTTGTTTTCTCCATGAGGACTAATAAAGAAGATGAGCTTAACCGGTTTTGCTTTTACGATTATTTGATAATTAAGTTTATTATTTTCTATAAAAGTGATTAGTTTTGCATAGAAAACAAAGCACAAATACAAAATTTTAAAATTAATTGTGAATTTGTTTAAGTAAAAAATAGGAAGCATCGAACAAATGACCTAGCTTAATCCAATTTTCATAATTCCCAGACCTGAAAAATATCCTTTCTTTTTTCTTAGTCCCCATTTTATGTTTTTTTTTTTTTTTTTTAAAGGAAAAAAGGATTAACCAAGTTATTCCCATTTAAAAATCAATTATGCTATGCAGGATTGGCCTATTTTTCAGACTATAAAATCAATTTTGTAGCAATAATAAGGCACGAATATAAAATTTTCAAATCATCATCGAATTTGTTTACTTAAAAATTAGATAGCATTAAAAAAAGAAAAATATTATAGCACCAGACACTTTAACCCGAAATTAAAAACCACCCTGATGTGTCCAGCTTTGAGTGGTGAGATATATCATCTCAATCTGCTTTTCTTTATTTTACACACCACTCAAACTACAACACGTTAAGGTAGTTTTTTATTTCAAGTTAAAGTGTCGGGTGATATAGAATTGTTGTTAAAAAAAAGTGAACCTAACTTAAGTTAGTTTTTAAAAATATTTCCAAATAAACCTTAAAAAACACATTTTTTTGTGCCCCTATTTGCATTTAAAAAAAAAAAGAAGTTTAACCAAGCTATATATGCCCTCGAAGGTCCGCCCATATGCTGCGTGAGTGGTGGCGAAAGGGACCTTTACTCATGAGTTAGGGGTCAAGCAAGGATAATTTTCCATGATCTATTGGCCTAATGATATGTATAGTTACTTTTTGAAGACACATTTCGAATTCAAATACATGAAAGTACATTAATATATAGTTTATTAATAATATTAAAAAAAATTGGAAAAAGTGGATTACACTGTCCATGATTGTCCCATTTTTTGGACTTTCTAAACAGTACTTAAAATGTTTTATATAAGTCAAAAAAACTTTGGAGATTGTGTTATATAATAAAATTATGGAAGGAAAGCGAATCTTTCAAATGATAAGAGGGTTGAAAAGAGGAGAATCACTTGCAATTGGTTCTTCATATGGGACATTGCTTATCTACCTTATACTACTTCTTCTATCAGATTGTCAACTAGGAAGATCCCTAGCTCCTAACACATAATATTGATAGTCGACTGCATAATACTAGGGATATTTAACCCCGAGAGGTAGCTCAGTTGGTAAGGGACCACGCCTCAAGAAGCGGAGGTTCTGAGTTCAACTCGGGTTAAACTCTTTGGGCCACCGGAGGCTTATCCCGTCTTTAACTTCAAGGTCCCGGAATTAGTTGAGGTGCGCGTAAGTTGGCCCGGACACCCGGTTATAAAAAAAAAAAAAAATACTAGGGATATATAAAAATTTATATTTGCCACAAATTATAATCCTTGATCATGCATACATAATTAAACACAATGATCATATACAAATAATTAACGGTAATAATTTGCATCATGAATGTAATTTTACGTAACAATTCATAGTTATTATCATATATGGATGATTTATACAATGATCACGCATACATGATCGACGTGGTGTAGAATTTTATCTACAACATAGCACAGGTGAGCATTCTCACATGCATGTGTATATATAAATATATGGCATTGATTAAAAAGAAAAGGAAAAGATCTTGGGGGCCAAATCCATTGGCTCAAATGCAGTTTCACGTGGCATTGTTTCCCACTGCATATTAAAAAAAGCTTGTTGAAAGATTATATAAATGCGTATGATTAATTCTATAACCAATATTTCAACAAACCCTAATGTCTTTAATTAGCATAAGCAAGCTGCAATTGGGTAAACATGGTTGGTACTCAACGTAGAGCTCACATAACCTCTCATTTTGTCAAATTTGATGTGAAACATGAAATGAAAGGAGCAAAAGCTAGCTTGACTTTTCTTCTGCGCGCCTCAATTTTATTTATCAACAGGTTGCATGTTCACATAGCCGACATCGTGATTATATATATATATATAAATAGATAATTTTAATGAATGAAATAGCATTACAAATTTAGGTCTTCAATTCAAGTGTTCAATCGAAGTGATGGAGGATTTAAAGTAAGCTTAGCCTCACATGAAATAATAGCAACACTTAAGATTTTATACCAAAATAGGAAATTTGGAGTATGTCGGTCTACACATATTTGGAAAGAATCTATGGGATAATTTGGTCCAACAATATGAGGAATTACCCAAAACATCTGGACTTGTTCTGCTCTCCTCGTCAGCCACACCCAACATTGTTGGAATACTTATCCACAAAACACAATCCAATTATTTGATTTGTCCTCGTACTATTCCTAGTACACGACTCCTCCAATTTCTTTACCACCCTGCTCTGTGGGGGGCTGCACCTCTCCCACACATTTTTCTGCCACCTATGCTTGCGCTCGTTGTTCCCAATTCTACCATGCTAAATGTTTTTTATTTTTGTATTTTTTTTGGTCAACTAGAATAATTAATCAACACATTTTTTCAAAAAATTAGTCGAAAATTAATCAAATCATTTTTTCAAATGATAACACAATAATCTTATCATTATATGAAAATTAGTTGGTCTAATTGTTTAATACTTTAAAAAATAAAAAAATAAAAATAAAAATCTTAAAACTGCTTTGATTTTTTATTTTTGATTTTTTTGTGTTGCATTTTTTAGGAAAACAACTTAGATTTATAAGTTACAGAATGGAATAATTAATCACCTAAAGATCGGTATGCTAGTTGATCATTAACCACGCACCTAAAACTCCCATCCTTGATGGAGGTGAGATTAATTCAATCTCACATCTCTCTGACATAATTAACCGCCTAAAAAATTTATCAACATGCTAGTCAATCATTACCTTCAACAACTATTTAATTTACTCGTAGAGAGAATATGTGGATGCAAATTTTTCAACAAAATACATCAAACACGACTAAAAGTTAAGTAGTGAAAAAAGCAGTGGTGGTAACCTTTGGATAGCCATTGTTGTGATATATTGGTGTAATGTTTTTGATATTGGGATAACGTTACCAATGGGGACGTAGGGTTTGAAAGTGACGGAAGGCCATATTTCCTATGCCTTATCTTATAAGATTTAAGCATGGCGTTAAATTAAGGGAATCTGATTCACCGTTATTTCCTTTTCAATTTCAGCCATGCCCAGTGGATGGATTTCTATAGCTTGCACGCGAGCAATGAATGAAAAACAGGTCTTAAAAAGGGAAACCCAACACATGCCAAACGGGGAAAAACCAAAACGTGACAATCCTATTCTATAGCAAGAGCCTAATGTGTAACTTAAATTACTAAATTGCCCATTCAATCCTAAAATGTTTGTCAATTTTGGATGGAAGTTTCATTTTGCCTAGAGACATGTATTCTCAAATCTCAATTATGGAAGAGAATTTTTAGATTCGAGTTTATAAAAACTAGCGCATCAAAATTCATTTGTTAATATGAGGGATATCTCATTTTAACTAAAATCAGCTAAGATCCTTGAGTCATTGGATTGGAGTCTTGAAATGAATCATGCATTTAGTGAACGGGAATCCAACGGCTTGTATTTTTAGCTGATTTTAGTTAAAATGAGGTACAACTGATAAAATCAAGACTATATATATATATTGAGATTATATGTCTTCTTCCCCTAATGAGATTATACGTTTATTTTATTTTTTTGATATAGGACAAAAATTTAATATATGATTATTCTATAATTATTTGATTAATTAATAGAATGAAGACAAGGGTCTTTACGGATATTCGAGTACGACACTTATTAATGTCCTGTTGTTAGGTTACAATGAGTTAGGATCAAATTATATCATATGTAAAAAAATTTACTCTTAAACTATTTAAAATTGTTTTGCAATATTCATATTTAATTAATTCAATCCATTGTTTGATTATTTGTCCCTTTCTTACCCGTCATGCTCACCAAATATAAAGTTAAATAGAGATTAGGAGCTATCGCGTGACTCCAATTGTACCTTTATTCATTAAAAAATGCTTACTGTTATTCAATCAATGATAAATTGGCATACACAGTAAGAATATCTAACCCAGTAGTGTATTTGAAAAATATGCAGGTATTATACAAAAAATTATTGATGACCGCAAAACTTGAACACCAATGTAATTTCATTTTGCCTCTTAGGTTATTAAATTTATCAACAAAGAGACTTTAAGAGATGGTTGGTGCTTGATATATAGATGACTTCATTAAAGATTTCCAAATTGACAAATTTGGAGCTTCCAATTTTGTTAGGTCACCTTGTCCGAGAAATTGAAGCTACAAAAAAATGAACTTTAATTAATCATAAACTAAGGAATTTGGCTCCCTAAATTTAACCTTAAACATCACATTAGTGGTGATAGTTTAAATTTGTTAATTAAGTCACCTTGTATGATAAATTGGGACACTTCAATGAAACTATAGCTAGAGTCTGAAAATTTAATTAGTAAAAAAACCTAAAGATTACGGTCCATCAAATTAGTTCTTAATTTATTATCCTTATAATAAAGTATCCTTATAATTTAACTTTAATGTCACATGTCAAGCAACCTCGGGCGACACGTAAGATGCTTAGAAACCTTGTTATCATTAATCTCCTTTGAATATAATTATGTTATCTACTAATCTACTTATACAAAGTACTTCCTCCCCCCACTAAATGGGGAGAGAGGGGAGGGATAGGGTTTGTCATTTAGTGATTTGATTAATGAAAACAATGTCTTAAACAAAGTAAAACTAAAGTTCCCACTAGATCTGTGAGATTCTGATTGGTTACAAACTTAATATAATAAAACAGTGATTAGTTGGCATTCATCTTTTTAGATGGTCAATGAAGTGATAGTTTATGAGATGACACGTGCATTATTAGCACTTTAAGATGAAATTAATTAACCGTTAAGCAAAGGATGATTAGAAAAGTACGTTGATCTTCGTACCCTTTTCTTTTGCTAATTAACCATCTGTTAACCAGTTACAGTTTGCCATGTGCCATGTGGGCGGTGCAATATTTTGTTTGATAATGAAAGAATTGTAAAGGACTACAGTAGAGCGAGGACAGGTGTCCTTTTTTGCTTTAATAAAACATAACAGATAACTCCTCTTAACGAAAAGATTAATAAGACAAATCTGCCCTTTATAGTACCCAACTAATCATGATTTAAAAGGGCTAGTACTGTCTTTGCATTGGAAGTAAAAGTGTCCCATTTAGAACCAATGGGTCTCCCCACCTAGTGGCAAAAGAAACTAAGTTTTTAGTGTTACTTTAAATAGAATACAATATGTAGCACATCATAGTGAGTAGTAAAATATTAGGAAATAGTAAAATACAGCAAAGCCATACAATCCCCATAGAAAACTATTATTTTTGTCTTTTATCTCCCAAAGTGCTGGAGTTTCTTTTTTTTTTGCTAATTGTTTTTTTTTGGTGGGGTGGGTTTGATTTTGGGGTGTGGTTGTAGGGATGTCAATGGGGCGGGGCAGGGCGGGTTTTTACTTTTCTATTTCCGTCCCGTAAATAAAAATTATTTTTCAAATCCGTCCCAATCTCAACTTAAAAATGGGACGGGGCATGGCAAGAATTATGTGGGGCGGGGCAGGTTTCTCATCGGGTTTAAGAAAATAATTAAAATATTTTTTAAACTTCAATTTTATTTTATTTTGGAATGAGCCCTAACCATAACCTCAACAAATTTTGATTTCTATCTTGAATTATAGGTATTTGTACTTAAAATATATATTTATACACACTAACTTGGGGAAAATAATAAAAAATAAATAAAAATGATAAAAATCTTAAAACACTAAATATTGTAAATAAATGAAAAATATTTTAGTATATATATATAGATATTCGGGGTGGGGCAGGTTGGAGAAGCCATATCCTATTCCTGTTCCAAACCCAATAGGGTTTTCAATTTTTTTCCCAAGCCCTATAGGATTTTCAAATATATTTTTCAAACCCTTTCCAATAAGTGCTGGGCCAAGCGGGTTACCTTTTTAACCTATCCCATTTACATCCTTATGTGGTTGGGTTTGGGTTTGTTTTGGGTATGGGGTTTGGAGGGTTTCTGTTTTGGTCCATTTCTTCACATATTATACACTTGTCTTTCGTGCCCCATCTTAGGTACCTAGCAATATATATATATATATATATACGGTTCCGATCCTGTAAGGACGTCCTTATGCTCCAATGACGTCTTCACTGAGAGAGCTATTTTTGAAAAATCGACCGTTGGATTAGATAATGTTTATATGGACGTCATGTCTGCCAAAATCACAACGATCCAACAGTTGGTTTTTAAAATATAATCATTTAAACAACTTTGACAGCATCCAAAGGTAAATACTGTCAAAGCATGTTACGGTCTGTATTTTGAAAACTGATTATCAAATCACTGTGATTTTTGGCAGACATGACATTCATAAGAAGATTATCTAATCCAACGGTCGATTTTTCAGAATATTATTCCTATGGCTTCCAAAATGGACGTCCTTACGATAACGAGCGTAAGGACGTCCTGACGGGATCGCTTCTGTATATATATATATAATTGATTAAGTCAACATATGCTTATATAAGCTTATATCAACATGAAGTTAATAGATGATTGTGTAATGCATAGTTTGAAAATTGACCATTGAATTTGATATTGTACTTGTAGATGTCAGACACGCCAAAAATCATACTAATCCTATGGTTGGTTTTTCAAAAATGTCACTGAAAAAACTATGGCAGTTTTCAGCAGTCACAGTTTTTCATAACAATATTTTGAAATTCTGATATTGGATCACTGTGATTTTTGGCGTGCTTGACATTCATAAATACAATATCTAATCCAACGGTCAGTTTTTCAAAATATGCATCCTACAATCAACTATTGGCCTTCATGTGGACATATAAACTTATGCTGGCTAGATCGAGACTATATATATATATATATATATATATATATATATATATATATATATATATATATATATATAATTAACGTAAATGAAAGAAATTTCTAAAAAGTTGAAATCTCTATTGCAAAGGAAATTTCTAGGTTCAAATCTCCTTTGTAGGAGGTACTCACTTTTTAAAATTACACCGGTGTTGATTCTAATTACCCCATGCACATGATTTGTAATTAGTTATTTTATGTATCTACAAATATTAGTGTGACATCTTATTGTTACCACAATAATAATAATAATAATAATAATAATAATAGAGTTATTCCCTTGAGTTTTAAAATTAGAACATTCTTATATATTAATTAACGTACTTTCACATTTACCCCAACATGAATATCAAATTAGCATACTACAATTGTCTTGTAACTTATGATCATTGGGAGTAGAATTTTAAAGCTTCATATTTGGGTCTTTATTTACCAAAAAATATAGATACTTATCTTATTATATATAGTGCAATATATCTGACGTAGCACTCTAATAGTCTTTCATTTCTTCATTCTCTATTCTTTTTCGTTCTTATTGAAATTAAGATTTTCAATATTTTTTATTCATTACACACGTGAGTCCCATCTACTCATTGAACATGCAACTTATATTATATTCTTTTTTTCGGTCACATCTTTTGAAAATTGCACATTGCATAAAAATTAACAAGATCAAAAGCAGGCTAAAATTCATTTTAGGAAAAAAAAGGTTCACAAGCTAGGTTTGGGGTTCAATTTTTATCATTAACCTAGGGGAAAAAAAAGGGGGATTGTAGAAAATGATGGGTCTTTTAGTGGGACATATTGAATAATTTGTAACTTGATTTTTTATTTTATTTCAATAAGTCAAGCAATTTTGTTCGACTAAATCATAGTGTCATGATTAAAGTAGTGTAATAAGATCTTAGTGATGAATTGGATTACACCATGATCTAGGCCAAGTGTGTGACTCTATGGTCATTAATTGTGGTTGTATTAACTAAGATAATCAATTACTTTTGGAATCTTAATTTTTTGTTGCTTCACGTGAATTTTTCTATGGTCCATAATAAAAATCAAACCTTAGACTACTCTCCATCCTTCTAGATGCTTCTATAGGATGCTGTGATATTATTATTATTATTATTATTTTACTAAAGCAATAAATAAGCCATTAGACTAGTCCAGATAGTGACGGTGTAAGGAGGAAAATGTTAGGATTAAATTACGTCCCAAAGTCGAATCTTCTTCAATATAACAATAAATAAATGATTTAAAGCTAATGGGTACGTGTGCAAAAAAGTTAGCAAATATGGGGGCTTAATCCCTTGATTTGTACTAAGACATGGAGTCGATATGTGAATCATGGATTTCCGATAATATTTTATTTTATTTTATTTTTTTGATGACGGGGTGTCCGGGCCAGCTTGCACGCATCTTGACTAATCCCCCGAGTGATCGCAATATCTTACTAACTACGGACACCGGGTAAGATGCAAGGCAAATACCTTGGGTAGGTGGTCCAGGAGACTCGAAACGGGGACCTCGGACTTGATACGCCAAAGTCCAACCATCTGAGCTACCCTCCTCGGTTTATTCGTGATAATATTTACTATAAACCAATCACAAACTTAGAATTGGAGTAAAAAAAGAATAGTCTGTGCATTAAATTGCCTTGATCTAACAATAAATTGTGAGGAACATGAGGTGTTGATCTCAAGTCAATTCTTACCTACTGACTGAAAATGGAAAAAGTTGGAGTGAACAATTAAACAATGAAAGGCTAAATTCAAAGCTGTTTGACACAAGACTCTTCAAATTCAAACCTTTTGGGCCAACACCCTTTCAAGCAATGCAAAGAAAAAGTCTTTTAACTCAAATAATGCACAATTATTCAACTCCCATTTTTCGCATGCAACTTTTCAAGTTTTAAAAATCTGCCTTAAAGTATTGTCCCACTTATGCATGTGTGCCTTCTTTTAATGAAACCTTTAAAAGCTTGAAATTAAGGCATAGACAAAAATAGAAAAAGAAAAAGAAAAAAGTTTACCTCAATTGAGATAAATTGGTATAAAAGAATTAAAAAATAAATCAATTTCAACATTAGTTTGGGCACACTTGTATAATAAAGAGACAGCAAATATTGTTATATCACAACGGCGGAGTCCTGACATTTAACGTTTATTTGGAATAATATTTTTTTTTTTTTTTTAATTTATAAATTGCAAAAAAAAATTAGAAGCTATTAGTAGTGGAAGAGATCAAATCAGTTTATATTTACAAACTGTCTATCGAGAGTGGTTTTATAAAATTATAAACTAATTCTAAATAAATTTTTGAACAAAAATGGGTAAGAGGTGACTTGGCCAAAATCAATTTTTGAGTCTTTAGCCACTTTCAACTTTTTACACAAACATTTTATAAAAGTGATTTAAGAGCTTCAAAAAATAATATTGAGATGTCTAAAAGCAATCCCATATGCATCCTTAGAAGGAAGGACTCAAGGGAAAAAAAAAACAACCCTAGATCCAAACCCAACCCAAAAGGTCCACACCCAACCTAGATCCAGACCCAAACACCCCATCACTTCCACCATTGCTCCCAAAAATGGAAAAATAAATAAATAAATAAAAAGAGTACAAATCCCCAAAAAATTGGAAAAATAAGAAGATACTACCTATTTTTTTAATTTTTTTTCAAATAAATGTACCCTTATTTCAAATCTTCTAATATTGAAAGAAAATGTTATATATCATTTAGTCCTTATATGAGTGTTTTATACCACTATGTCCAAAAGCAATTTTTACATAACAATTAGACAATAAAATTTGAAAATCTTAAAAATCCCATGACATAAAATCCTACACTAATAAACTTTTAAATAATATTCGGAAAAAGGGGTATTTTACGTCAATAATCCTAAGTTTTTGAAATATTACATAGACAAGCCCGATCTAAAGATAATTACGTAAATATTTTTTTGGACTAAAATACCTTTATGTAGACAAAATAATAACCATTTTATTAAGTAAATTGTCAAAAAATTAAAGTTTTTTTTGTTAACAATCCCCAATATTGCATTGACTCGTCAATTTAATATATAATCCCTAATCCCCAAAAATGAACAGAATTCTCAATTTAACAAATGATCTCCAATTCCCAAATTATCACAAAATTTCCAATTTTATTAAGAATCCCCAGTCTCCAACTCCAACTCATCATTATACACCTCTTAGTGGAGGACATGGAATGACAGACATTAAATATTGATTAGACATATTGAAAATTAGAGATTCTTTATAAAATTAGGGATTCTGTGTAAAATTAGGAATTATGGATTATGTGCAAAATTAAAAGTCAAAGTCAAATTTTGACCATTTGGAGGACATTTTGGTCCAAAAAATAGTGATAGGTTTGCTTTCATAATAATCTTTGGATCAGATTTGTTCACATAATATTCTAAAAACTTAGAATTATTGACATAAAATGTCAAAAAAATATTGATATGAAACCTTCCCTCTTAAAATGTGAATACATGCACCTAGCCAGCTAACTATTGGTGACAATAATCTTAATTAGGAGGAAGAAAAGATAAAATTGTTTGGTAGTGACTTGGTGCTTGATGCCCTAATTAGTGTGTAAGAGTGGTCCCAAAGGGATAATAAAGTCTTTTTCAAAATGTATATACATTGGTATCCCCATTCAACAAATCCTAGCTTAATTCCAAAAATACTGAAAACAGGATTAACATATGTCCTTACCCCACTTAAATAAATCCAAAACTCATACATCATTCATTATATGACGTGTTACCAATCCAGCCATTTTCACTCTTAAATAATTGCATTATTGTAATAAAGTACCCATACACAGGGGCATTATGGTCAACAAACTGAATAAATATGCTACAACCCAGAGTCTAGATTTCCGGCTTCTGTTACTTCTCATTGGCTGTAACTCACAGAAGAGGAAAGGAAATGGTTTTTATTGCAGTATTCGCTTTCTCTCTCCTCTTCCTCACTTGCATCAACACCACTACTACTACCTCCACCGCCACCAGCAGACTCGGATAGAGCAATAAATTTTTGAGAGAGAAAGTTAAAGCTTTGCTAGATAGAAGAGAGAGAGAGAGAGTTTGTGGGTTTTTTGCTATTGTTGTGTCCATGTTTTTTTTTTTTTCTTTTTTGGTTTTAATTTAATACTCTAGTGTTATCTTCTTGAACTGAGTGATTCAGATTCAGGACTAGAAACTTGGGTGGGTTGTGAAATTGGAGGATAGGATAGTTTTCTATTTCTGTGACAGTTTTGTTGAGATCTTGAAGCTCAAATAGTGTTCAATTAGAGTTTTATGCATAAAGAATTTTAGTGGGCTTGTTCTGTTTTCCTCTGTGTTCTCTGCTATTCTCTGTTTTTCTCTGTTTCTCCAGCTGTTTTGGTGGGTGTGGGTTGCTGTAACTTTGGTGTTCTTGTGTTAGAATCAAGAGCCGTTCATCTTTAATGTACAAAGCAAAGAATCATCAGTGATCTCTGTTGTTCTCTTGATATTATGATTTGATCTGATCAAAAGAAAACAGAGTCTTCTGCTTTCTTCAATTATTTTAACATTAAGAAGCAGAGTTAGAGAAAAACAGAGAAATAATGGAGTCAGATCTTCAACGAAACCATCATAATCTTCACCACCACCACCACCACCACCAAACCCATCTTCATAATCAGCAACAGCCGCAGCAGCAGCAGATGAACTCAAGCTTGATGCGGTATCGATCTGCGCCGAGTTCCTTTTTTGCGAATTTCCTTGATAATGAAGATTGTGAACAATTTCTCCATCCTCGGCCTTCGAGTCCCGAAACAGAGCACATTTTCGCGAGGTTCATGTCCACTGGTGGTGCTGAGGATTCCTTATCTCACAGTCCCTGCGAGATTCGGCAGAATTCTCCGGTAACAGAACCAGCAGCTAATCAGCAGCCACAGTTTATTGCGCCGATGAAGCACGAAACAGACGTAATTCCTCCTCCTCCTCCGCCGCCGCCGCCGCCGCCGCCGCAACAGCCGCAGCAGCAGCAGAATGGTTATTGTTCTGCTTCGCAGATGATTTATCAAAGTCCTTCTCAGTCACCTAATTTGGCGAATCATAATTTAGCTGCTTCGGGTTCTGCCATGGATAGCCCGTATAGGGCGGTGAATTCAATGGGGATGGATCGTTTGCCGCTGATGAAGATGGGTGGTGGCAGTAATTCTAATCTAATTCGGCATAGCAGCTCGCCTGCTGGACTATTCTCCCACATAAATGTTGAAAATGGTACTGTGTTTACATCTTTCTATTTACTTGTTTTTATAAATTATTTCGTTTTTGTTATAGAAAACAGATTTTCTGAAAACATGAATTGGTATTTGGAAGTTTGATTTAGAGATAGATTGTGTTGTCCTTGAGCATTTTTGGAGCAGTAGAGTGTCATTTTTTTTTTTTTTTGCTGTAAAGAAGTACAATTTAGTGGAGATTTTGCTTTTGGAATTTTGGAACGATATTTAGTGATGGACTGATTTTTTAAAATACTTTCAAAATCATGATTGTGCAATCGATTTGAGAGCAACCCACCTAGAAATGAAAGTTGGTAGAGTCATGAATCATGATGTTAGCTGCAAAAATTTTGGTTTTTGGTTTTAAAGATATACCAATTTCAAGTATGTTTGTTTTGTAGTAATTGATACTGAACAATTCTTAGCAAATGGCAGGCTATGTTGCAATGAGAGGGATGGGAAATTTTGGAGCTGGTAATGGCACTAATGGAGAACCATCATTTTCTTCTGCAAGCAGGTTGAAAAATCAAATCAGCTTCTCATCAGGACCACCTTCTTCTTCTTCTGGGCTAATGACTCCAATCTCTGATATCGGGAACAAAAGCATGGGACAGAGTACTAGCCCAGACAGTGGAAGTTTCATCACAGGTTTCCCAATTGGTTCTTGGGACGATTCTACGATTATATCTGAAAATTTCACAGGTCTAAAAAGAGCTAGAGATGATGATAGAAACACATTTTCTGGTTTAAATGCTTCTGAAACTCAGGTAGCATTTTTATTATTATTATTATTAGATTTTGATTGTTTTTCACAACATTTCTGGTCCAATTATGTTGTATTTTTTATTGGGAACATATGGTTTTTCACAACATTTCTGGTCTAATTATGTTTCTTGTGGTTGATCAGAATGGAGAGGCTGCGAAACGCCCTCCTGCTGTTTTGTCTCATCACTTGAGTTTGCCAAAATCTTCGGAGATGGCATCCATGGATAAGTTTTTACAGTTTCAAGATTCTGTACCTTGTAAGATTCGAGCTAAGCGGGGTTGTGCTACTCACCCACGAAGCATTGCTGAGAGGGTAAAAGTTCATCTGATTCCCAGTTATTTCATTTCAACACCATTTCCTGCATTTGTTGATAATGAATTTTCCATACCCTTTTGAATTCTAATTACATGAAAGTATGAAACAATGATTTGAATGAAAAAGGAAAAACATAAACATAAGCTTAGGCCTAGTTTGGTTTGCATTATGGAAGTATTTTTATTGCTTTGGAAAGCAAAGTTTGTTTTAACTTTGACTCAAAAAAAGCAAGAAAAGTACTTTCAAAATGCTAACTAAACATCACCTTTCTAGTGTTGTTGGGGTTTTGCACAATTTAAGGCCAGGATTGATGAAATGCTTTATATGTTTATTTTCAGGAGAGAAGAACCCGAATCAGTGAACGGATGAGGAAACTACAAGAACTTGTTCCCAACATGGATAAGGTAGAATCTTCACTTGCAATTTCTTCCTAAAAACTAGTTTTATGGAAACTCAAACCCCCTCCTTTTTCCTATCTTTGCAGCAAACAAACACATCAGACATGTTAGATTTAGCTGTAGACTACATCAAAGACCTCCAGGAACAAGTCAAGGTATATACATATCAATGGAGAAAAATAAATCACAATCCTCAAAACAATTTTACACTTTCTTGAAGTACATCTAACTCATTAATTGATTTTTCCCCCTTTTTTGCAGACACTTTCAAATAATCGAACAAAGTGCACGTGTTCGAGTAAGAAGAATCCATAGTTCAAAAGGCCTAAAAATGTCGTTTGCTTCTGTACAGAACTAAAAGAAGATGGAAAGCAAATATGGAGTTCTCTTTCAGCAGTGGGGAAAAAAAAAAAGATAATGACCTATTTCTTATGTGGGTGTAAAGGTAGCAGGGCAAAAAAAAAGGTTGCTGAAAGCTCAACTATGGGATCCAAAACCCCCATTGATGCCATTATAAAAAGTGAGCTGTATAGTAAATTTCCATTTGTATCTAACTTGTGTTTGGTTGAGGAGCTCAACCAACTCTTAAGAAAATTCAAGTGACACAGAAAGAAAGGGAGGGAGATGGATGTATGGAGTTTGTCACTAATGTATACCTTTTTTTTTTATTTTGCAGTAAAGATAGTTGCTATCAATGGCTGTCCCATTAAATTGGATGGGGGGCACGTGGGGCTGCCATGTTCATTTGAAATAATTGGCACAAAAAAGAAAAAAAAAAAAAAAGAAAATTAAAATTGCAGCATATGAAAATTCAAAAGCTCGATCTCATTAAAACTGCAGGCATCTTTCTTCTTAAGTGAGCCTTTGCCCATTTACCCTTTTTAACCTGGTTAAATGTCACTCAGTTGCATATCTGCTGGTTCCCATTTGGGTACTGATTCTTAGCTAGTGCTCTTTATTATCCAATTGGTTTTCTCTTTCTAGAAAAGATTCTCATGGTTCCACCAAGTCCTAATTCAGAAACTCTACTGCACCTATTGAAAGCACTATAACATATTGTAATACACACACATGCACACATATACATATATAAAATTGCTCATTGAGCTAGACCGTATTTAGCTAACCCATTTTAGGACTTTGCTTTCATGGGTTCAACACTGGATAATTCCTTTTTCGTTTTTATTTTATTTTTTTATTTTTTTATTTTATTTTATTTTTTATTTTTTTTGTGGGTGGGGGTTGGGGTAATGTCATATCCTTATTATTATTATTGCACATTGGGCAAGAACCATTCAATGATTGGGAACATTTTGAGTGGGGAATGTTGAATGTGATTGATCAAGCAGCTCCTTGATCAATCAAATATTTGTTTTAATTTTTATTTATTTATTTATTGATTTTTTGTGGTGGGGGGTGTCTTAGCTAAGCAATGAATTGAATGGCTGGGAACGAATGGAATTAGTGAAGAAAATTGAGATTTGGATAATTGTCAGATTCATCCCATGATTTGGATTTTGGATCAATGAGTTAATACACATCAATTCAGCATAAGAAATTGTGCTGTTGGGTCTGTCAGACTTTTGGATGGATTGTGGAGAGAGCATGATTTTATCATTGAATCGTGTTAGATTCCTTTTTCTTAGGTTATATATATATATATATATATATTAATTTTCTTATGAGGACTTTTTTTTACATGAAAATTTGATATTTTAGTCAATGTAAGATAAAAATTTTAAAAAACCGACCGTTGGATTAGATATTCTTCTAATGTATGTCATGCATGCCAAAAATTACAGTGATCTAATGGTCGGTTTTGAAAATATAGACTGTGAAAACTTTGACCGTTAGATATTATCATAAGTTTTCATGGTCTGTATTTTTGAAACTGACTGTCAGATCATTGTAATTTTTAGCATGCATGTCATACATAGAAAGAATATTCAATCCAACGGCCGATTTTTCAAAATATCCATCTTATATGGGCTAAAAAGCCAAGTCCTCACATAAAGTTATGTGAGGACGTTCTCATAAGAAAAGGACTTTTATATATATATATATATAATGTCTATCTTTTCATTTAGCATTTAATGCCATAATTGGTCCACAACTTCCATGGCAATTCATAAGCCTTTTTGTGTCTTTTCACCTTTTTACCCTTACAAGTCAATATCCTGCTACAGTGTACATCATGAAAATTTCATTACCACGTACTGTGAAACATTTCTTAGACCACCTATGCTGCCTTAAATCATTGTCTTTTTCTTTTTATCAGGAAAATCACATACAGCCATTTTAAATAGTCCGTAGATTAGGTTTTTGTTTAGGTTTTTCAATGCTTAATTGAGTTTGTTTGGGTACCTTAAATTATAAAATATAATCTAAATTAAGAAATAGATAATATATTTGGATGATATTAATAGTCAAGTAAATTCAAATACGAAAAATTTCAAGTAGAGGATCCAAGCTCATAGAGTAGTTGGTGTGATAAAGATGAGTGCCGTCTTTCAAGTGTTGAATCTCATACAATCACTCGTACCCTTTACCAAACGGTCAAGAGTTCTAGATGGCATCTTCAATTCTTAACACTTTTCTATGAGATAAAATTTGGAATTTCTTACTTAGCCAAAATAAAAAATAAAAAGGCCCAGTTCAGAGGATGATCGATTGATGAAAGCATTCCATATAGCCTTTACATTTTTAGAACTAATTCACTTTGTCATGCCATGCAACACTGTTTCTTTTCAAAGATCCTTCTATACTCTAAGAATCCTTATGATCATAATTAGACTAACCATTGATCTATTTAGGTAATCGATTTTGGGCCAACAGATTCAAGCAATGGTTGGTATTATCAATCTAATTCGAGTTGCAAATAATTAATCCCTTAATTATTTTGTAACATTAATATAAAATTCAAATTATTTTGCAACCCAGACCAATTAATTGATAGGATCACTGATTCAATCAACTACACCGATAGATATATCCAACTCAGATAACTAAGAATTGAACCCTTAATTCACCCTCCTTTTTGGCCACTTATTTAACCATTCCATTTTAAGAAGATTTTAAGAAGATTTGACCTTCCCTGTGCAAGGACATTATGAAAGTTGCTTGCCCTTTCTTTAGAAAAATAAAATAATAAAAAAGTTGCTTGCCCTTCAAAGTTGGCAAGCAACTAATTGAAGGGCAAGGAACTAATTGAACATCTCCACCTGCAACCAACTAAAAACATCTTAAATAAAAAGTTTCCCTTTCTCTATCATTCAATTTTATTTTATTTTAATTAAAAAAAAAACTCATTATTATAATGGGGTTGGTCTGATTTTATCAAATTTAGGGGATGCCCAAACTTTGTGTGGCCCATTAGAACTGCCTTCTAAACAAGCCATCATCTCCCATTAATTTTCATTCTTACTTGTCCCAAATTGGCTTTACTCGAAGAATTTACATATTTTGGTTGAATTGGTTCTGAACTTGCTTCTAAACAAGAGAGAGAGAGAGAGCGCGGGGGGGGGGGGGTTAAATAGTGTAGGCATAGCTGGATCCTATTTGGGCCAAAACCATGGAAGTGAGTGCCACGTCATAGATGAGGTCATCATTTTTCCTATGGCCTCCCTTGTTACATGAAAGAAATAATGCCTTCTAGTTTTGTTGGTAGGGCACCAAAACCTTTTTTGTATTTGTCTTTGCTTTTGGTGGAGCCTAGAGAGGGGGGAGAAATTTTTGTTATGTGGTGGGGGGCGTCCACACAGCTGTACTTATTGGGGTCTCTGAAGTCTGAACAAGCTAAAGAACTTTTAGCCTTTTAGGTGGGGGGACCTTTCTCAGTTTCATGAAGCTTCTGTCATTTAGATTTTAGAGAGAGATAGAGAGAGCGCATGTTCTGCGATGAGCTAAATTCAGCTGCTCGCATTGAGAAGAGGTTCAGTCATTGTCATGGTGACTGCCTGACTGGTTGGTTCATGTTTGGGCCTCAGCTGCACTTAACCAGGACTGACTTGGGCCAACATAAAGTAATTCTTAAATGGAAAATTAGAGAACCTCCCTAAACATTTCCTAAGAGTTGTCTCATGCAAATCATATCAACTAATTTATAAATTAACAAATAGAAGGGATCGGATATGTCCTCAATTTTTATTTTACTGATTTTTAAAAGAAATTTATTTAAAATGACAAATTTTTATAGCATTACTTTTCATAAACTAAGGCACCGTTTGGATTTGTTTTTTATAAGTACTTATTTGCTTTTTTAATATTTTTCTAAGAAATTGCATATTGCAAATTTTAAAAAAAGCAAATAAGTATTTATAAAAAATAAATCCAAACGGTGCCTAAACGTTTGATCATTGTGATTTTTAGCAATCATAACATTCATAAGAAGTATATATAATCTGTTAGTTATGAATGATATCGCACGCAAACTAGGCACTATCACTAACAAGCTTTGTCCATCCCATAGTTAATGTTGAGCGTGTGCCTTGTATTCTATGTTGGTATGATGTGGGTGATGGATTGCTCCTTTTGGGGTCTAATTCGTGTTAGAAAATGTATACTTCTTGTAGAATATTGATTTGGAGTTTCTAATTCATGTTGGGAGGGCAAGAGGAGAATAGAGAGAAAAACTTGTAATCCTGATTTTTTACAATTTAGTGGAAAGAATCTCTCTAATATCGTGGACGTTAGCAATCTTGTCCAACCACATAAATTGTGTCTTGTGTGTGCTTTTGATTTTAGCTTTATTTTTATTTCTTTGCTATCTTGATTTGTGGTTCTCACTACAGTTGATGTACCAAGATTCAATGCTAAAACTTCCATTTCATAAGAAGTGGTCATCGACCGCTTAAATTACCTTAACGAATTACATACAGTAAAAGAGACGTAGATGCTAATATATTAAAATTGCACCTAATGCAAAGTTTCATCAAGTGACCTCTTTAGGATCAGTTGCAGAACATATTTTGAAAAATCGATCATGGCGCCAAAAACTATAGTGATCCAACCATCATTTTTTTAAAAAACTGACCATGAAAAACTGTAACCTTTTGGAATTGTGAAAAACTGTGACTTCTTGGAACAAAAATGTCACTGACAGTTTTTCACAGTAACATTTTTCAAAAATTGACTTTTGGACTGCTATAATTTTTTATTAACATAACATTTATAAGAGGACAGAGGTTACTTAATGTAATTTTGCATCAAATCCATTTTAGAGCATCTCCAATGGGCTTTCCATTTGGGATTGTCATTCCAAATTTGGGAGCCATGCCAAAAAAAAAAAAAAACTCTAATGGGATGCCACCAATGACTCTCAAATTTGACAATGACACCAATGCTTCCTATATTTGGACAATTATTTGGCAATTGGTATCTCCTCCCAATCATACTTCTCTCAAATTAAAGCCCATTAGAGCACAATGAAATCAAGTATGGGAGCTCTGCATTTGAGCATAGTAATGCCAAATATGGAAGGATCTCTCATTTTAGCAATATAGCATTCCCAAATATTGAAATAGAAGGCTCAAATGAAAGCTCTCCATTAAAGATGCTCTTATACTATATATATATATATATATATATATATATATATATATATATATTATAAAAATGTGAAATGAGTATGTCAGCAAAGACTCCATGCTCGTTAGATCTCTCCCCATGGCTGAAATCTAACGGACATGAAGTGTTTGCCGATTTTAACAAAATCAGTAAATATTGACATAATCATTACTCTATAAAAATAGCATTGAGTTTAACAATGATGCTGGATAAAAGACACGAGATTTAAACTTTGAGTATTGTGAGTTTCTATTTGTTTGTATGCATGCATTTTGAAATTTGAAATTGCTTTTGAAAACATTCTTAGAATGTAAAACAAACTGTCATTCTTCACCAAACAGTATTACGAATTCATGTTTCCTCACCTACCAAATTTCAAAACTAATTCATTCTATTGGATCAAATTCGAATAAAAAATAATTGATTTAAAATTCTGTTTTCGTTGATTTAAAAATTAAACTGAACAAAAATTAAAATATAATTGAAAATAATTATATTTTCTATATTACCCTAGTTAAGGATAGTTTTGGAAGTTGATAAAAATAAATTTAAAATGAAACAAATTTTAATTTTGTATAGTTTTATAAAAAAAATTGTGCGATTTGTATGATTTTTTCAAAAGTTCTATTCCAGCAAATTATGGCAAATGCTATCCAAATTATAGAAATGATTTGATATGCTTATATAAGTTTACGTAAACATGAAGCTAGTAGATCATTACGGGATACATATTTTAAAAAATTGACTTTACATTTATTATCATATCTATGTATGTTATCCATGCTAAAAACCATAGCGACAAGAAAAACTATGACAATTTTTAGCGGTTATAATTTTTTTGGTTTATTTTTTAATAAGTTTACATTGAATTAGTGTGATTTTTGCAATGCATGACATTTATAAATAGAATGTCTAATCCAACAATCAATTTTTCAAAATATATATTATTCAACTATCTATTACTTTCATGATTACATTACATAATTACGTAAGCTTATGCTGATTAGATCGGGACTTTCCGAGTTTATTTTTATTTTTACCATTCATTTGACACAACGACCAGCAAAAACCTATATAAAATTAGGGATGTCAGCGGGGCGGGTTTGGGACGAGTCATCCCTTTCTCAATTTCGTCCCATTTAAGAAAATCTCATCACATTCCCGTCTCAAACCCGTGACGGGTCAGGAATGGGAATCCCATTCCCGTCCCAATTAAAAGATCCCATCCCATTACCGTTCCGTCCCATTTACTATTTTCTTCAAACTTTTCTCAATTTTCTCAACACTTAAACAAATTACAAAATACATCGATGAACATTAAAGATAATTGTTACTTTTAAGAGTAAAATAAATTAAACCCCTTAAGGGGCATGATTGGAATTTCATTTTATTAAGGAGAAACTTAATTGTAAAATATCTATAAAATAAATACAATAAAAATATATAAACATATATAATCGGGGCGGGACGGATTTTTAAACCTTCATTCCAAATCCGTCCCAAACCTTATGGTTGCGTTTGGTACGCGGGTTAGGAATCTCAAGCCTGGGAATGTCTAATCGGGGGGTTTGGGTTTGGGTTTGTAAACTTTGTTTGGAATGTTGGGGTTCAGGATTAAGATGACTGGGTTTCAAGCCTGAACTGTGTTTGTTTGGACCATAGGATTACAGCAATTATTTTTGAAATTACAAAATTACCCTTCATTATTTTATATATATATTATATATAATCTGATATATATATTATATATATTAAAATCTGATAATATTTGATTTATATATAATCTTATATATATATTTATAAAAATCTGCTGTGTGTATATATATATATATATATATAACAGAGAAGTGCACGACCTCCACGGCGACGACGACGACGACTCTGCACGGCTTCACGGCGACTCACGGCGACGACGACGACCGGCGACGACGACGACCGGCGAGTCCCCTTCTTCTTCTTCTTCTTCTTCTTCTTCTTCTTCTTCTTCCTCTCTCTTCTCCCACCGGCGTGAGTAGCAGCGGCAGTCTTCTCTTCTTCTTCTTCTTCTTCTTCTTCTTCCTCTCTTTTCTCCCGCCGGCGTGAGGTGTGCTCTGCAAAACGAACCCGCCGGCTTGCGATTTGAATTGGGGATGGAGATGGAATCGAAATTTGTTGCCTGCAAAACGAAAGGGCACGCTCGTCAATTATGAAAATCATAATCTCAAGCCCCGGTCTCAAAACCTCAAACCCACCGGTCGCAAGAGGCTTGACATTCCCACCCATGGCCGGCTTCCCCTCTGCACCGGCTCACCTTTTTCACCCCAAACCTTCCATCCAAACACTGTAGATCTCCACCCCAAACCCAAACCCGCCGGTCAACACCTCCAACCAAACACACCCTATAGGGTTTTAAAAAAAAAAATCTCAAATCCGCCCCTAACCTTATTAGGATGAACCCAAACCCATCCCAATAGGAGAGGGGCAGGTACCCAGATGAACCCGCAAAATTCACATCCCTACATTAAATGGTGAAGAAAGACAACACGTGTCACAATCCCACCGTACATAACGCTATGTTTCCACATTTCGTGCTTTCCCTCTCGACTCTCCGATTCAAAAAATTTGAATATAGCAGACCGTTCAGAAACATAAAGAATCGAATATATACATAAACACGTACATATATAGTAAGTATATATACATACACATTCAATACGGTGGCTGCAATCACGCTCCTCTCTTCTAGCAATGGAAGAATCCGACGATGATCTCGGATTCCGAGCTGCTTTCCCGGCTCTGGTATCCTTGACTCCTTTTACCCCTTCAATCTCGCCTTCTTCGCGCCGGCTTTCCAGCAACTTCACCCAGCCGAGCCGCCCCGTTCCTACAGCGAGAAAGCTGGCGTGGGTGTCTCTTCAAGGACGGCTTGTCGGCGCAGAAGAAGCGAGCTCGGCTAGAGCTATAGGAGGCGGGTTGAATCGAGAAGAAGCCGTGGCTTGGGAGCTTTTTAGCCCAATTCATCGGATTCTCGTTGTCGCCGTTGTCGCTGTAGCCGTTGCAGAGTCGAAGAAGAATCGGCAGATATGCAAGCTGGCAAAATCTGTGGAACTTAGGGTTAGTAATTAGGGTTTGTTTTATTTAAATGGGCCTTTTTTATATATTATTTATGCTCATTTTCCATTTTATGCAAAAATATCCCCCGATCATAAGCATATATTAATTATACGGACAAATTATATGAACACAAATTTTCATAGTATTTGACAAAACTAACAGCTGGCTCAAACGTTCTTCCCATACATAATTTAATGATTCTGCTTGCGCTTGGTAGCTTCAGCTTGTTTAAATAAATGAATTTGTATTAATGTATGTTTATTGTTGGTTCTATTCCTCGTTGATGTTGATTTTATGCTATATTGATACACAGTTTGATTTCTCTGCGGGTAGTAATTACGATTCACTTTAATTAATGGGTCTGTTCTTAATTTCTGTTAATTGTTGATTTTATGCATACATTTATGTATTAGGGTTTTTATTTAATGGTTCTGCTCCTAAGTTCATTTAATTTAGAGCAGTTCGTTATTACTTTTTTTTTTCTTATAAAAAAATGTGTTTGTTTTTAACTTCTGTTAATTGAATAATTGTTGATCATATTTGCAAATTTCTATATTAGTATTTTCTTTTAAATGGTTCTCTTATGTCACTTTTTTAATTTCTATGCAATCAGTAATTTGAGTTTGTTGGTACCAAAAGAAGTAGGGACTTGTTTTTATAAATGGGTTTGGTTTTAATGTTTCATTTTGATGCTTCTGCTTTTGGGGGTTAGTGTATTTCTCTGTGATTTGTAGTTGGGACTTGTTTTAATGTACAGGTCTCATCTGTATTTTTGTTTATTGGTGATTTCATGCTTGATTTTGTTTGTTAGTGTTTCATTTTAATTGTTGTGCTTGTAGGATTTGTATAGTTTCTGTGGTTGTTAATGTGGGCTTGCTTGCTTGTTGTAAATAATGGGGCTGGTTTTACTTTCGGTCTGTTGTTGATTTATGCCTTTGATTTTTGTTTATTGTTGATTTTATGCGCAAATTTCTATATTAGGGTCTGGGTGTGTTCTAGTTAAAAGGTTGGTGTGCAATTTATGTACACTGTTGATTTTACGCGGGATTTTCTAAGCTTTACGATTCTGCTGCTGGCATTTGTTTAATTTCTCAGCCTTTTGGGGAGTCCTTTTTACTTCACATTATTCGGCTTTGACATTGATTAAAGTTAATTTAATTAATGCATTTGTTGAATTTGTGGGGTTTCTTAACCAATTGTCTGTGGTCCTCGTTTAATCTATTATTTCCCTGTTCTTGTTTTATCGTTCAGATTTACAAAATACCAATTATTTCAAGTTATTTTGGGTACTCTAGCTTATAAAGTTCAGTTAATGGTTTTCTTGCTCTCCCCGTTCCACTTCTTGAAATATCTATGAGATTTTTGTGAACATGTAAGTGATTATTTACGTGAAGAAACTGTAATGAGCAATGTGATTTTAAGTTCTCTTCTCAAACCCTTTTCCAGGATCAGGTACTGTCAAGCATGCAGCAGAAGCTTGACAATCTGTGCGAGCAGGTGAATAACATAAAGGACCAACCAGAAACTGGGGCCAAAATGTCATTCATGAAGAATGTGGAATTCGGTAGCTGTGGTTGCTGGCACTGTGATCAACATCGGGGTCCGTCAAATGGTTTGGTGGTAAGAGATTGTTTTTCCTTCTTCTGTACTTGGTTCCTTTCTCTTGTTTTTTGTGTTTTAGTAGTGATAACAACACAATCATCCAATGATTGTCACATGTGAAAAACATGAATTTCCATGCTGATCTTATTAATTTCGTATTAGGGTAACACTATTGTGAAAGTTTCCAGAGGTGATGAGATGCTCCAGTATAAATTGCCTCTCACAATTGAGGCAGAACAAGAGGAGCGCCGCATGTCTGATTTATCAGATTGGGCTTCAAGTGTCACATCTGCTGCAGATCTCCAGGTAATGAAATATCCATAAGCATTTTTAACCTTTTGGATTTCTCATTAACATTTTAGTTTCAAAGGTTGTATTAGATGGCCTTATTATATAAGCAGGTCAATTATTGAGAACCTGTCATGTTAGTTCCTAAGTTTTATAAAATTAAAATGGTCTAGCACCAAAGAATATTTACACTTCGTTTGGATGAGTGATTTCGAGAGTAGAGAAAAGAAATGGAGGGGGCAGGACCAACTTTCACTTGTTTGTGAGTTTTACAAGGAGAGAAAAGAAAAGAAATGGAGGGGCCCAAAACCCCTTCTGGCCCACATTTTTTTTTTCCTCCCACAAGTGGGAAGAAATGGAGAGAAAAGAAAACTTGTTTAATGAATATCGTAATAGCTATGTTGCACATTAACTAGTAAAGAAGAAATTGACAATGGCATTTGATTCTCAACTCCCAAGCATGGGGTATATTGGTAGAACATGCATTTAATGAATCTTTTCCTTAATTTTCTTTCCAACTCTCAAACAAGGATGAAAGAAATCACTTTCTTTTCTCTTCTGAACTTCCAAACAAGAGTGAGAGAAACCACTGTCTTTTTTTTTTTCTTTTCTCTTCTCTCCTAACTAGTGTTATCTTTTCTTTTCTTTTCTCTCCTAAACTCAGAAACAAGGCCTTAATGAAGCCAAATATGCAGTAGTTTTCCTACCAAAAGCACTTCTTTCTTTACACCAAAGAAGTCCTTAGAATGGAACTAACTTACAAGTCCTTAGAATGGAACTAACTTACATTGTCAAATCTTTTATATATTAAGGACTTTTTAACATCGAGGCTTAGGAATGAATAATCTAAACCAAACCCAGTGTAAGAATTCTAAGATTGGCAGGCCTTATGTTGAACAAAATGAAATTCTATTGTTTTTGTGATCATTAAGTGCTCTCAAAATGGGTTGCTGTCTTTGTTAGCCTTCTTCTATCATTGTGAAACAGAAGGCTTTTTTCTTTCCCATATTTTTTTTTAGAGTTGTCTACGCGCTGCTGGTTAATAGTTTAGTCATATGGGTCATGGCTTGACAAAGTACATAGTTGGATTTTGGTTTTTGTGCGAAAGATTTGTTGTTACTGAAAACTGCGTCCAGTCACATTTCTTTTTTATTGAATTGAGGAATGACTGCTTGGTAGTCCCTAAATATGAGGAATTCAGTTCAGAGGGTGTATTAGAAAAGAATCTAGACAGGACCAAAGCAGGTTTTTACTGTACCTTCAAAAAGGAGATGAAGAAAAAGGGATATAATGACCGGAGTGAAGAATCGCATACAGAGATGCAGAAAGGTGTGGGTATGGTGGAGAGAGAGAGGAAGAAAGTTATTGATAGAAGACAATGAAGAGAGGGGGATTCCTCCTCTTTAAGGCATGGATGAGCTACTTGAGCTTGAGTGAATGGGTTCAAAGTCTCCAAGGCCTGGTCTCTTGTTTGATATGTCTAGTCTTGCCTTTTTCGGTTGAGTACATTTTCTAACAATAACGTGTAATAGCCATTCCCTAAAAGCATGTCAGGAGCAGGACTGAATTTCATACCCAAGGTTGACTGGCAACAAATGAAACATAATCTCTCTCTCTCTCTCTCACCGCTCAATCATTCAACTTTTATGAAGAAAAAATATTTAATATGAACACAGTTTCTTATGGTGATGTTTTAAGATCCAAACATCCGTTGTGTGTGATGGTTGATCAGCAAGAGCCAGGAAAAGAGGAATGGATCGGTAACTACAATCTCAGGAGGGAACACCTTAGCAAATTTCTGTGTTTGTAAATTTGTGCAGTGTATTTTCTACAGATGAACACCTTAGCAGTAGAACAAGATATCTACAATCTCAGGAGGGAGTGTGAAGAAAAGGATGTGACCATAAGGGAGCTATCCACTTTTCTCCACTCATCTGACGTTGCTGGTTCAAAGGTACTATCCATTTATCTTGCCTTTGCATCTTGACCTTACACAATCTTCTTGTTTGGTTAATTTGAACATTTTTTTCCCTCATAACAGAGGATTACAGAGTTGGAAGACATTATTCGGAGGAAGAATATGATAATTACGAAACTCAAGAAGGACATGGTGGTTCTAGAACAAAAGGTGAGAACATTTTACATCAATGGGGATGGTAAACCTTGATTTTGATGTTTTCTTCTTATTCTCTCAACTTAGAGCTGATTCAAGAATTGAATTGGTTTGTGTGGGATCAGTTTGTAATTCTGAAATTAATTGGAAACATATCAAGTGGAAATTGGGATAAAAAATAAATTCAAAAGTGAACATGAGAATGTTTCTATCCTTTGAAATCTTCTTTCTTGCAACACTTGCAATTCTAGGTTCCCATCACTTACATTGACACAGATTACCATTGTATTTAAAATGATGAAATCTAGAGTTTCAGTGTATGATGATATGGAAATAAGAACTTCAAGAATAGTAAAGAAGATAAAGGAAATCGAGAAGGAGATAAGTATAAATTCAAGTGCAAAAATACTTCGCATATTAGTAAAAAGAAGCATATCTTGTCATTTTGAAATTACATGAATAATCCGAGGTTCAAGGCTACCACAAATAGAAAATGTTGATGAAATCTGCAAATAATGAATGAATTAAAGAATCGTATGCAACAAAATTAGGTTATGTGAACTTGATGAAAATTGTATATGCAATTATGGTTTGTCCAACAGTAATGTGGCCACAATGTGCTGAAATCATGTACTTTAATGTATGATTAATAACAGGTGGTGCACCTTTCGAGACTTCGGAGACCCTCTTTCTCTTCCTCAAGCTCAGACAATAGGCAACTTCCAGTCATGGCCGATAACCTCCTTTATGACATGGATAGTACTACTAGCCCTTCCTCTTCTGATTCAGATTGCTCCCCTGAGAATCGAGCACCAGTTCCTGTTGCTAAAAGTCAATACATACATTCTCAGAATAATGAGTTGGCTTCAAGGAGAAACCAGAAACCTGCAGTAGCAAAGCCTTTGACTTCCCCAATCAGACCAACTTACCAGCCTACAAAATCTCGACCTGTAACTCCTCTTAAAGAGAAATCAATGAATCAGAGATCCGAAACAGTTTCTTCTTTCAGGCCAAAGCAGTTGTCAGTTAGTGGAGATCTCAAAAAGAGCAGGAGGCGAACTCAATCTGAATCTAAGGATACGGCCATGCAGCGGAGATGGGTTTAGTAAGTACTATGTAGTTGCAATAGTTTAATCCATAATTTAGCCTCGAGAACAAGGTTATAAATTTTCATTTTAGTAAATCAGTATCAATGTAAATCCTGATCAAAATGAAAACAAATACTTGGTACATTTTTCATTTTTGTGGAATATTAACTTGCTGCACATAGCCAAGCATTTATTCTTCAATCTGCTTCTTCATATAATTTTGAGACTCTTTTACACTAGGCTCCAGAAATTCATATACTGAGACCAATCTGTGTATTGGTTTTTGCTGTGCTTCAAATATTGCTAAAAGCATATGTGCAGCATATTGCTGTGCTTCAAATAATGGATAATGTTGTTGGTGGGCTAATCCAATAAGAATTTTTAATTAAATTCGAATTTCAATATAAGAATTTGGTGTGCTTCACATAAGAATTATGAATTAAATTCGAATTTCAATTGCTATAAATTTTATAATTTGGGAAGCAAGGCACAACCAATGTTGTTTAAAGCTATTTTTTCATACACCAGGCACTTGTGCACACGTGCTATATGATACAATTCCCAAACCAAGAGTGCATCGGCCAATGGACTTGCGGCCTACCTTATAATAACAGCACCATTATTATAAATAAAAAATTAAATAAATAAAAGAAAGCCATCACCCAATCGTCATCTGCTCACGTAATTGCTCTCAACCTCATAGAACTCGGGCTCTTGCTAACTATATTTGCCTTCAAATGATAAGCCCATGATCCACGGTGCGCATCAACTTCACGTGCCAATCTTTTGACATTAGCACTTGAAAATAATGCTAGTCTTTATTTTAATTTATTTTATTTTAACTTTATCATTATATTTCTATATATATATATATTTATTGATTTATTTAGAGAGAGAATTTACATATACTTCTAGAGTTTAACCAGTTTTTGAAAGCCCAAGAATCCTGTCTCCCTCTCTGGCCCACCAATGACATGATGACATGTGGTAATTTTATGCCACTCACTTACGTGTCAATCTTCGCTCAAGATTTATTAAAAATTTATGGCACTCACTTAAGGCATTAACATTAAATTGCCACGTGTCATTATGTCATTGGTGGGCTAAAGAGGGAGACAGGGTTCTTGGGCCAGAAAATCTGTACTCCTTTTTGAAAGTGATGATATACTGTTAGGGTGGGGCTATTTACAGCCCATCTTTTACTAAAGGCAGCCCATTTTCTAAATATAACCCATCCATTTGTATTTTTACTAAATGCAACACAATAAAATTTTAATTAAATATACACATTTTACCCTTTACCAAATACAACCCATTACCTAATAGAAATACTATAAGCAATCCATATTACCCCCAACATTATATTACTCCAACATCAAACCTAAAACATATTACCCCCAATACTTTTGTCTTAGGGTTGTTTGTATATTATTTGTAAACATTATATTTGGATTAAACATGCTTCAAAATATGAAAAGGAGCATTCTATAACCATTATGGTGTGATGTATTTACGAAAAAAACCATATTTCGATCAAAAAATAGAAAAAAAAAAAAAATGTATTCGTGTTAGCATTCAGCCTAGTAAGGCCGAATGTGAAGCTTTAGTATTCGGGAAGCCAACATCGAATGTGATGCTTTAGTTTTTGGTAAGCAAACACCGAATATGAAGCTTTAATATTCGACAATTACATATTCGGCATTAGCTTACCGAATATTTAAACTTCATATTCGGTGTTGGCTTACCGAATACTAAAGCTTAATATTCGGCCTTACCAGGCCGAATGCGAA
>JAESVK010000888.1:225563-241027 GCA_017140935.1 Hamamelis virginiana | reverse complement strand
TCTATCCCATGACACCCCACAATTCCCACAATGTGGTGTCCCCTCTCCACTACTGATTTCTACCTGTACCAAAAAAAAAAGAAAAAAAAAAGGAAAAATTAGAAAAATGAGAAAAAGCACATCTTCCAATAATATCCAAGTAGTTAAGTTTAATTACTTACATAAATAATTAAGTATTAATTTTAGTATTATATGTTTACTATATTGGTTTATTAGGTAACATACTATTTTATATTTAAATAATAATTTAGGATAATGTGAATAATAGTAATAAGAATAGTATTCAATGCAGAAAACTATTGCATGAATTACACTGTAAATAAATAAATTTTTATTACAAATTATTTTGTCATCAATTACACTGTAAAATATATTAAGCTATGACATTAATTACACTATTTATATATATGTCAAGTACTGCAAGGAAAGATTTGCACGGAAGAGGATTGTGGCATGGTAAATGGTGTGACATTGGAGTAGTTGACTTGGGTGGGGAGATGAGTAAGGAAAGATTCAGATCATGGGGAGAAACGGAAGATTACATATGGGGAAAGATTGGAATTTGGTTGGCTGTCAGATATGAGGATTCGGAAAGGTTGACCTGGGTAGGGATATTGGCAAGGAAATATTTTGACTATGTGAGGATTTGGAAGTGGGCATAATGGAAGGGATTTGCATAGATGGAAAGATGCGTGGAAATTTGGTGCAGCAATTCGGCAAATAGATTTGCTAATTTCTAATTAAAATTAAGTTAATCTAAATTTGGGAATCAACTTTTGCTTGAGTGTATTTAAAGAAGATATAAAAAAAAAAAAAAATTAGAATGAATTTAAACTTCCAATATATATTTAGGTTCAAACTTTATAAATCTACCAACCCACCGACCCGTATCCAAAGATTAATTAGAAAATATGGTTGAACTAAGATTTCGATAACGAATAATGTCAAATTGTTGAATTGCAATGTGTTAAACCCAAGTTCACAACATGCACTCAACCAAAACTATCTATTGTTTTTAATGAATAGTATGTGTAATGGATAGAATGCAATAGACTAAATTAGATCAATTTTTTTTTGGAAAAATTATCCAAAAGTCTCATTTTGAATTTTTTTTTTTTTTACCCAAAAGTCCAAGCACTTTCAAAAAACTTATCTATGCATTGATTTTCTAAGCACTTCCAAAAAACTTATCTATGCATCAGTTCTCTGCAAAATGATCAGTTTCTGCAAAATCAAAAAACAAACTGATTCATTTCTCATTAAAAATGATTTTTAAGTAAAGTGTAAAGATGGCGGGATTTTTGGGTAAAAAAAAATAAAACTTATAAATAGGACCTATGGGTAAACACTCTATTTTTTAAAAGGGAAAATTATCCAGACCCCTTAGATATTGAATCCCATGCCAGTAGGCCCAGAACACTATAATGTTTACCCATAACCCCCTCCACGATTTTCTAAAGTCAATTTTAATTATTTAATGACAGATTTACCCTTTTATTGTTTTTATGGAGAGTTTTATTACCTTTTAAATAGTGTAACTGTTTTGCTGACATTATGGTAAGTTTTTGAGATTTAATTGAATTCAAA
The DNA here is from genome assembly GCA_017140935.1 of Hamamelis virginiana. Classification (NCBI taxonomy): domain Eukaryota; kingdom Viridiplantae; phylum Streptophyta; class Magnoliopsida; order Saxifragales; family Hamamelidaceae; genus Hamamelis; species Hamamelis virginiana. The sequence continues at coordinate 239,440 of JAESVK010000888.1, read as the reverse complement.
TTTTGATTTTTAATTGTGATATATCCATTTATTGCTTTAAACAAATAAGTAAATTTACCTATTTATTTAAACTAGAAATAAAGAAACGTATTTGGAAGTAAGTATATTTACCTATATTTATTAACTAGAAATAAGTAAACTTATTTGAAAATAAGTAAACTTATTTGAAAATAAGTAAATTTACCTATTTATATGTCTTTAAACAAACAAGTAAATTTACCTATATATATAAACTAAAAATAAATAAATGTATTTGGAAATAAGTAAATTTACTTATATATATTAACTAGAAATAAGTAAACTTATTTGGAAATAATTAAATTTACCTATTTATATGTGTTTAAATAAATAAGTAAATTTACCTATAAACATAATCTAGAAAGAATAGTAATTTTATTTCACTTTTCTCTTTCACAATGTATGATTTTCCTCTATTTCTCCTCTTTTTTTTATACTTTTTTTTAAATATGTTTTGGTTCTCATTTTCATTCTCATTTTTTGACTTTTTGATAGTAGACCCACATGTTCCAAATATGAATTTATATGTCTTTAAACAAATAAGTAAATTTATCTATTTATATAAACTAGAAATAAATAAACGTATTTGGAAGTAAGTAAATTTACCTATATTTATTAACTAGAAATAAGTAAACTAATTTGGAAATAAGTAAATTTACCTATATATATAAACTAAAAATAAATAAATGTATTTGGGAATAAGTAAATTTACATATATATATATATATATATTAAATGTATTTGGAAATAAGTAAATTTACACACACATATATATATATATTAACTAGAAATAAGTAAACTTATTTGGAAATAATTAAATTTACCTATTTATACGTATTTAAATAAATAAGTAAATTTACCTATAAATATAACCTAGAAAGAATAGTAATTTTTTTTCACTTTTCTCTTTCACAAGGTGTGATTTTCCTCTATTTCTTTTTTTTTTTTATACTTTTTTTGAAATATGTTTTAGTTCTCATTTTCATTCTCATTTTTTGACTTTTTGATAGCAAACCCACATGTTACAAATATGAATTTATATGTCTTTAAACAAATAAGTAAATTTACCTATTTATATAAACTAGAAATAAATAAACGTATTTGGAAGTAAATTTACCTATATTTATTAACTAGAAAAAAGTAAACTTATTTGGAAATAAGTAAATTTACATATTTATATATCTTTAAACAAATAAGTAAATTTACCTATATATATAAACTAAAAATAAATAAACGAAATTGGAAATAAGTAAATTTACCTATATATATTAACTAGAAATAAGTAAACTTATTTGGAAATAATTAAATTTACCTATTTATATGTATTTAAATAGATAAGTAAATTTACCTATAAATATAATCTAGAAAGAACAGTAATTTTACTTATTTGGCATGTTACAATGTGCTTCTTTCACTGGGGCATTTCATCGAACATCTTAGGTGCTATTTCGGGATTATGGAGGATTAGTATTTGCAAGGTAAGCATGTAGAACAAGTCAGTCAGTGGCGTTTATGCATTTGGGTCCCAAACAACAATAGTCTACTACTGCTCCACTGCTTGTGATTAAGCTGAGAACTGGGATTTGGTGGTGTTTCAAGGCAGCAAAGTAAATGGAACCGTCCATTTTGACACGTTTATTTTAGGGGATTTGTCGTCAGTTGCAATTTCTTCCCGCCTCGAGGATTTCTCACTAACTCTTCCACTCTCCGTCGAGATCAGAGACCACTTCTTGCTGCTGTAGAAATGTGCTTCTGCACAACTCTTGTAACAGGGATATGATCATTTCTTTGCCACCTAGAAATTCGGTTGGAGCTCATCCTAACCATTTTCATCCCAAACTGAAAATGGTAAAAAATTTGAATTTCTAATAATTAATTGAGGGTATATATGTCAAATCATATTAAATAAGTAGATTTTAAATTCTGACTTTTTGGGAAGGGGTTTCAGGTCTACTACCACTACACTAGGGGGTTATGGGTTATATCCCATTTTAAAAATAAATACGGTGATTTTGTTTTTTAACATGACCGACTAAGTTTATTTTTACATTATTACCTAAAAAGGTCAATCTAAATTTGGGAATCTATTTTTTGACTGGAGGTAATATATTTAGGTTCAACAAATATGGAAAGATATAATCAAACCTCAAATTTTAATCATTGTTGTATATTGATGAATGATTACATGGTGGCCTCTAATCCAAATCTAAAATGATGGACATGGAAGTATAAGGATAGCTCAATTCTCATTAGGGTTATGGTAGATGGGAGATGCCTCCAAGGCCTTAATATTGATATTGAGCTGTACACACTAAAGAAACAAAATGGAACCAAAAGATTAGTTAATAGGTTGATGCGTATATAATTATTGATGCATATTGCAAAAAACTTATTGTCAAACTCCTATTTTGCTATAGTGATAAGAGGAGAGATTGAATTTTCAAATCAAATATGAGAATAAAATAAAATAAAATATAGCATTAGCCAATGAGAAAGAAGTAAATTAAGGAGAGAAGAGAATGGAGGAGGGAAGGCCTCTAAGGGATGCCACATAAGACAAACTGCACTCTCTCTCTCTCTCTCTCTCTCTATATATATATATATATATCAACAAATTGTATTTGAAAACAAAAACTTGCTGTTACATTATATATATATTAAAAATAAAATAAAAAATCAAAACATACATTAGGAAAATGAATGGCCTTTTCTTGATAACCCAAGGGTGGGTAGCTTAGTGGTTGAGGATTAAGAGCGTACTGCGTCCTTTGGTCGTTGGAGTTCCACTAACTACTACGCACGAACCTTCTACGAATGTACATAAATTGAGTGATTAATTTTTGTACCAATGAGTAGAGTTGGGTTGTGTTGTCAACTCTCCCTGAATTGTGCGGGGGGATGGCATTCCATTTGTTACGGGTCAACATTACATGATAAATTTGGTTAATTAATAGATAAGGATAGAGATAAATCATATACATATATGCCCATAGAAAGTTGGTAACCACAAACCACTGATTTTTGTGTGCCATGAAATGGACATGAGACAGATAGATAACCTTACAAAGGGGCTTACGTTTAAAAAAAAAAAAATTAAAAAAATTATTGGGTCCCAGTGAAGCCACTGCATATAAGAAAATAACCATAATTTGATAATGATCCAAACTTTCATGGAGACTGCTATGACTTTAGTCGACTTTGTAAAAATACAAGTTATTCCATTTTTATTTATTTATAATTTATATTCCAAGTAAATTAATATAACAGTTCATTAGTAGGTCACTAATTGAAAATAAGCTAGGTTCCAAAATACCCATTCCTTACGGGTTAAAAACCAACATCTTGCATAAGTTTATGTGAGGACATGCTCATAAGAGAAATTTTACATATAACTATTGACACAATATGCAAAATAAATTGCTATATTAGTCTAACAATAGCAATTAATACGACATATCATGTGTGGTGTTATATACTTATATGATATAATATGCTTAAGTGTAACAACAAGTGATAAGATGGATATGATCAAGAGCTCCACGACTAGGACATATTTAAAAAAAAAATGAAAAATGAAAAATAAAAATAAAATACCATGTAGAAAAAAGAAAATAGAGACAAACTAATTTTAAAAGGAATAGAAAATATAATCAAAATGGGAGAGATGAGAGAGTTTAATAAGAGAAAACGTTAGGCACAAATCACAATTTATAGAAAAAATAAGGAGAGAGAACGCAAAGTTAGATGGAGCCCCCGATGAAATAAATAAAATATCTTAAAAGCTGCAATTTGAATTAATATTGAGCTAATGTTATAGCATCATATCATTTTAAAGTAGATCCCGCTTCTATCAGGGTAAAAAAAATTTACATGAGAATGATTTATTAGAGGGGACCACTTGAATTTTTGTAGTTCTCTCATCCGGAGACGAAGATAGCTTGGGGCCTTTTCTAATCTTTAGATTTTTTTAGAATTATGGGGGCTAAAGCGAGTACTTTGCTCATTTATAGTCAAAGGCCAGCCTGATAAAATAAAATAATAGGAGAAAACAAATGGAAAAGGAGAATTAAGGAAGAAAAGATAAAATATGCTAGCATAGGTGTTTATATTGTACACTTTTTTTTTCATTTAGAAAAAAATGAAAAAGAAGATTGAGGTTTTATTATGGGCCTTTGAGGCTCTAATGCTCAAGAATCCATCATTTTTTAGAGAGAGAGAGAGAGAGAGAGAGGACTGAGAAGGGGTCAATTTTAGGGATGTCAATTTTGCGGGGTCATCCGGGTATCTGCCCCGCCCCGCCCCAATTGGAATGGATTTGGGGTCATCCTAATAGGGTTAGGGGCGGGTTCGAGATGAGGGCTTAAAAGCCCGCCCCGCCCCGATTATATATGTTTATATATTTTTATTATATTTATTTTATAGGTATTTTACAATTAACTCCCTCTTTGATAAAATGAAATTTCAATCATGCCCCTTAAGGAATTTAGTTTATTTTACTCTTAGAAGTATCAATTAAAATGTTCATCGATGTATTTTGTAATTTGTTTTGGTGTTGAGAAAACTGAAGAAAGTAGAAAGAAAATAGCTTTTGGAAATCACCTCAACTATGCCCAATATTGTATTTGGTTAAGTTGAAAATGATTGATAAGTTAATGTTCAGAGCTCTAGTTTTGTTTCTTTTCTTTATGTTTGTGAGACATTACTGCGCATGCATAATCTTTATAATTTTTAAGTTTATTTAATTTTGTTATTTCTATCAGTTCAAAATAAGATATGCCCCGCCCCGCCTCCCCATAGTAAATGGGATGGACGGGACGGTAATGAGATGAGATTATTTAATTGGAAAGGGAATGGAATCTCCACTCCCGACCAGTCACGGGTTTGGGATGGGCATGAGATGTGATTTTTTTAAATGGGGCGGGATTGGGAAAGGGGTGACCTGTCCCAAACCCGCCCCGTTGACATCCCTAGTCAATTTGAGAGGAGAGGAAGTGAGATTGTGGGGCTTAGATTTTTATTAAATGCAATAGAGAGTCACTTATGATTTACACGAGAATGATTTATTAGAGGGGACCACTTGAATTTTTTTAGTTCTCTCATCTGGGGACAGCTTGGGATCTTTTCTAGCCTTTAGATTTTTTTTAGAAATATGGGAGTCTAAAGCGATAAAATAAAATAACAAAAGAAAACAAAATTAGAAAAGAGAATTAAGGAAGAAAAGATAAAATATGCTTAGCATATTATACACTTTTCTACGCGTCCGAAACTCGAAACCATAGTTATCAGACCCGGACCGGCCCGGCTGATCGGACCGATGAACCGGACCCCTAACCGGTCTGGGTTAGTAATTGGACCGGAAATGCAATTGAACCGGTGTGAACCAGTGTGACCCGCATGAACCGGTGAAAACAGGTGTGAACCGGCCCGTCGGACCGGTTGAACCGGTCATTTAAGAATCCAAACTTTTTTTAAAAAAAGTTGCATTCCTTGAGATTTGAACTCCCAACCTAGAGGATGGGAACCTTTACCACTAGGCTATGTTTTATTTGTTATCATTATAATGCAATATATAAAATATAACCTTATTGCATTCATATACTTGTAAAAATCTGAAATAAATTTAAAATAATATATATTTTATAGTTAAGCGGTCCGACCGTTGATCCGGTGGTTGAACCAATGACCCGACCACTCGACTTCTTGTCCGAATCGATGTTCGGTCTGGTTCTGATAACTATGCCCGAAACCTTTGGTACTGTGAACAGTTTCCACGAAATAAAGTTTTTTAACATTGATACGAAATTAAGAAGAATTTTCAAAGCCTGGCTAGCTATAGTTTTCTTCCAAATTCTTGACTTTTTGATACTACCATATATTCATTCAATTGTCCTGTATTTAAGCAAAGAGCATCATCGAGTTTCATACGCCATTTTTCTAAGGTTTTTTGTTTACCCAACTCTCCACGCCTCTCTCTCTCTCTCTCCTTTCCCCCCTCTAGAATAGAATCATGGAGTCTAGGTTCTGTATACATTCGAATACGTGACCGAGAGAGAGAGAGAGAGAGTAATGACGATATTCGAATCCTACGAAAATTGATGCTTCGAATTTGCAAAGTGACGATCCATCAAGTTTTCCAGAGTTCACTGTTCATGGCACAAGCCTTTGAAGGATGAACCCCTTTTCTCTCTCTCTATATATGTATCGTTTAATTTGTCTCAAGTTTCTTTCTCCAATATTCAATTTTTCTACTACTCTATCTAGACCTAAAGAAACAAAATGACAATGGATCGAACACAAGCAACAACAGAGACCAGTCACCAGAGAGAGCCAAAAGGACTCACAGTTCTATCAATCGAGTGCTTGAAAGGAAGCTCCAAAGCCGACGAATGGACCGCCGACATGCTCCAGACCGCCGACATAGTCGAAGAGCTCAAGATCGGAAGCTCCGCGCCTTTACGGTCGCCGTTCAAGAACGGTAAGGCTGGAGTCCAGAAGCTTCTACACAACTCGTTCAAAAAAAAAGAGACATCGATCCAGGTCCGAGTCCGGCGCGGCTCGGACGAGTTCGCTGAGTTGCAGGCGTGTATTGTCCCTGACGAGTCTGCTGGGAAGAGGCAGTATATGTTGAGAGCGATTGGTGACCCGAATTATGCCGTTGCATTCTTAGATCGGACGGAGTCCGAGTGTTTAGCGTTACAAGGTCAGCTCATTCCTCTCGCTCTGTATTCTTTTGTTGACTTTTCGACTCTCCGACATGCGCACTTGTTTGATCACACGCGTGTTGTTACAATGAACAATAATGAATTAAAATTAACATTGACTCAAGTGACATTTATTATTATTATTATTTAACATTTACCCTTAGTTTACCAATTTTTTCAAATAATTTACTCAGCCTTTTGGCTTAGTAACTAAAATTAATTATAAAAAAAGTGCCGAATTTTTGTATAATGCTTTTTAAGTCTCTCTTTTGTATTTTTTTAACGGCTCTTTGAACCAAAGCTTATGTTCGTGCATTTACGATAGGTTGATTAGATTATTATTTTTTTTTTTCCATTTTAAATATAAGATAAGAATTCAATTCATAGCGTAAATAAAATTCAATTCATGGGTTTGGGATTCATCAGCTTCACTCTGATAATCAAGACTTATTAATAAAATAGATTATTAGTTTTACAATTTTAATGATGACTAGTCTGAAGTCATGTTATGCTAATTCAATATAGGCCCCCCTCCTTTTTTTTTTTTTTTTTTTTTTTTTTTACAATTCTAAGTAAAAAATTGTGTGATGGTCTCGAAATTTGTGTGCTTTTTCTGCATAATTCAACCCGAATGAACCTTAGGTCCGTGAAATGAGCTGTAATCTACTTGGTAGGCGGGTAATTCTTGAGAGATTTTTGTTTTTGTTATAATTTATTTATATTTTTTAAAAAAACAACATGAAACTCATGTACGAACACACTTCCACATATATACATAAGCTTCACCAAACTCTACTTTCACACGCACTACATACTTCTTTTGAGAGTGTCTTGAGAGTGTTGGTAAATGGTAACCTCACACTGGCTTCATAATTTTAACATTTTTCTCTAGGAGATAGAGAGACCCATCATTTTCGACCACACGGTTCTCATCTGAAAGCAAATTAGGTCATCATCCACTGCGTGAAACTCATGAGTGACTTTGTGCAAAACTGACCTTAAATGTTGGCTTGCTTGATTTCAACCTCCACTATTGGTCCTCCCAATCAATTTGCTTTTTGACACCCTCGTATGTGTTTCCAAGACTAGGTTTTACACTAGAGGGATTAGTTGGCTCCTGTTATATATCCATCTTGTTGGTCCAAAAATATATATATATATATAATAGGGGCAGGTTCCTTACATCCTGTTTTACATCTATATCTACATCTCGTTTTCGAAATATCTAAAAGGGTAGAATATTTTGATAAAACCGACCGTTGGATAAGATACATTTATTATATTTGTCATTTATGCTAAAAATCACAATGATTCAACAGGTAGATTTTTAGAAATCTCACTATAAAAAAATGTGATATTTCTAATTATAATAATTTTTCACGGTGATATTTTTCAAAAAATCAACCATTGGATCACTGAGATTTTTGGCATAAATGATAAACACGAGATATGTATCTTATCCAACAGTCGGTTTCTCAAAATATAAGACCCACATGGGTGTTTTGAAAACGATGTGTATGTGTATGTATAGAAGTAAAACATGATGTAAGGGGAGCCTGACTCTAATAAATGCCTTAGGAAAGATTCAATTTATTATCTGAGGTATTATTTAATAGGTTACTTATATAAAAATTATTTTAATTGGTTGATCTTAGTTATTCAATCACAATTGAGTTTATCAAGTGAAGCATGCATCTTGATATACAAAGTTTTATGAAAACGGCTAAAAATGTTAGAGAGAGCAGATAATGTCATGTGGAATTCACTACCTACAAAAATAAATAAATAAAATTTAAATGCTAGAGAAATACGAGTTTGTCAATAGAATAACTATTAATGTCAAGTCACTGGTCTGAGCATGCATGAGTGTATTGAAAAGAAATTGAATAAGGTTCAGGCCATCGAAGTTCGTCCACCGTGGTCTGGAAGGAGCATCCTCCAGATTGGTTGATACCTCATTTGGAGGCAGATTTGGTGAATTAATTGTTCTTAATTTGTTTGTTTAATAATATGATATCTTGGCCTCGTGGGGAAAAAAAATGTCAAGTCACTAGAGCTAGTCCGGATGGTGAGAAATTATTGAAAGATAGGTAGAATTAGACTAAATCGAGTTTCAATAATGAGAGAAATACATTGGAGGATTATATAATTTAAGGAAAATCATGTTTTGGGTGAGGTTCAATTCCCTGTTATGTCTCGTCTAGCTTCATGGGGAATGATTTTTCCTGATCTACAATTGAGAAACGTGTGAACGAACACGCTTCTGCCACCCTTGGTGTGAGGCTGTGCGCGTCACGTCCCATTTTATTTTCCATGGCATTCGGAGGGGCAAGTCAAAATCTTCCAATGGAATGCCGCTGACGTAATAGCTAGGTTATTTCTTTTCCACAAATAAAATGACTTTTAAATATTTTTCATTTTAATATTGTTTGTTGTAGAAGGAACAAGTAAGCTTTAATCAGAGACTACTTCATGTTCATGTTCATCTACTGCAATCAGGGGGCATGAGTTATAACATAACCAGCACATGCATCCAATCACATTTTTAAACATGGTAGAATTATTTTCTATTGAAACTGTGATTAGTGTTGGTTAAATTACTTAGTTTTTTTTTTCCTTTTTCTTTTTCTCTAGGGTAACTCATAACTGAATGCAATGTGAAATTAATAATAATAAATGGTATATATGCAGATTCAAGAAGCTCCAGGATGGTTAGTGCACTAACCAGGGCACAACTTCAAGATGGATATGTCTCGTATCGATGGGAGAGGAGGATGCATGAGTTTCTATCAGTTCCCAATTCAAGCTGCTTTCTTTCTATACTCCTCCTTCCAAAAGCTTCGGATCGAGTTGCTTCTCGCTACAATGATCTTGAAGACACCCTTGCCAGGGCAAACACATGGCTTTTCGCGTCTCAGGCCTCAGGGGTCCCTGTTGTCATAATGAACATCCAGACTGAGTCCCTTCTGACCAAGGTAAATTCCCAAGTACCCATAAATTAAGCAATTAAACCCATATTAAGCCCAAGCCATATGGTTTTTAAGGTCAAATATATAGATTAAACAGTTTGGTAGCTTTGTCCCCAATTGATGGAATATACATTTCTCTTTTGTTGTGACAGATATCTGGAGAGACAGCTTCTTCCACTGTGAATACTGGGTCACTATCTGATTTGTCAAATCTTGCAAACGAAAGCTTATATGGTTTTGAGGATTACCATGGAGTTGACATTGGTGTAGTTAGAGCAGTTCGACTCTGGTATGCTCCTCTTGCGGGAGAGTTTGCAGTGGAGATCAAACTCAAAGAAGGCGATTCAAAGCTTGGGTTCGCCATTAGTCGCACAGAAGAGGTTTCCTATCTTACTCTTCATGCCTTAATTATTTTTTCACATTAGATAAAGGTACCCGGTGGTGTGTCTGTGAAAATAGGGTCCCAGAGTGTTATAAACAAGCTGAGTCAAGTTAAGTAGTGGATAGCTTTTAAATTAATGAGCTCAAGAATAAGTTTTGAGCTTTGATTTATTCATTTATTTTATGAACAAGCTCAAATAAGCCTTTTATCGAGCTGAGTTCGAGTTGTTTGATTATTAATCTACTAACAAGCTTATGGAATAGGAGGCGAGTGGAACGTACTTTACTCAAATTTGTCTCAACAAATTAACGAGCTCAGAAATAAGATTTGAACTTTGCTCATTTATCTTATAAGTAAAGCTTAAATGAACATTTTGAGCTGCGGTTAAGAAAATTAGTTTATCTTACGGTCCTAGATTCATGATGGGTGGGCTTACCATTCCCTATTGGTTCAACCCTTTTGCTTATCATGATTCCACTGTATTTGAATTGGCAGGGTTTCATTCACATTTCGTCAGTTATTGATGGCGATGAAAATGCACCGTCGACCCGGTCAGGGCTAAGAAATCTGTACAAAGAAGCAATGAGGGCATCTAAACTTCTAGTAGTCTCAAGATTATCAAACCAGAAGGTACTTCCATGGATGGTTTCTTCAGAAGGAGCAGTCCGATGTTTTGACACAGTGTCACTTAGCCAGAAGCTCTCATTGCACCGGCACACCAAGATGCCAATTCTTATTCATGTGTTCATGTGGGATCGAGCATTGGCTTCTTCGAGCGGAGGCAATGTCAGGCTTAGGGCCGCCTCTCCGCCAGTTATGCCAATTCCGCCTGAAATTCAATTGACTTGCCAGCCAAATGAGAATCAAATCCTGCCTTTACCTCCTGAAGCTTTAAATGAGACTCAAGTACTCGACGACAGGCCACAGTTGAGGCTGGAAAGAGACACGGCTGGTGAACTATCCTTTAGATTCCGCGATTTTGCACTTTCAAACAACTGGGTGTGATTTTTTATTTTTCTTTGCATTTTTGCAACTTTTCTGGGTTATTGCATGGAGGTTGCTATGCGTCCCTCAGTCCCATCTGCCCTGTTCTTGAAAACGTATAGGACCGACAATACAAGGAATCCGTGTGTCCTTTTATGTCTGCACAGGACACGAACCCCTTGTGTCTGCACAGGCACAGAGACAAGATTTGGGGCGGGACATCTAGCATTTTCCTTATTGTATATAGAGAAAGTTTCATGAGTAGATAGTTTTCATTTGGTTGACGTCGGTCATCCATAATTGGCTTGATTTAGAAAACAAAAGCTATAGAAACTATAATTTCACGCAATAAAGTGCAAAATCAACATGTAGATGTTAATTTTCTTCTTCGCATGTGGATGTTGGATGTAAGATTAGAACTTTGCGATATGGCGTTACTGTTATCAATGTTTTAAGTCATTAGCTTGCCCCATCCCACCAGTTTTAGCCATGGAATGAATGACTCTGGAGAGGGGCCTTTTTATTCTATCATTTTTTTTTTCTAGGAGGTATCCGGCCTGACCTTTGCCTGACTAATCAGTAAGGACACCCTACATTCAATTTGTATCAATAGAAGTCTTAAAAATATTTATTATTAATTCTCTAATTCCTAAGGTATACAATGAGGTAAATGGTCTGCCATTCACACCAAGGCACCGGAAAGGGAGTTGCCAACATCGACATTTACAATGCCCACAGGCACTCACTTCCTAGATGTGGCATTGGCAAGAAATTAAACACATGTAATTAAGGGCGTTAATAAACACCAAAATAACACGTAAAGCATCTTGAGATAGGAAAGAAAAAACAGGAGCATGGCAAGCATTGAGGTCTGTCCGTAGGAAAGGAGAAACTTAACAGAAGCAACGAGAGATGGTCACCCACGCGACAATAAAGAAAAAAAATTGGCAGAGGAATTAAAAAAGGGTAAGGAGAATTTTAGCTACACTTTCTTCTTAAGATATTTTTACTAACTTGGGCGTCTTTTGGATGTGATAGCTAACAATTGACCCACCATTGAAAGGATACAATCATTACAGTGGATTTGGTTTGACAAAACAAAAAAGAAAAATAAATTATGATGCATCTGAATTTCTTCCTCATCTAATCCTGTACTCTTAGGTGTGCAAATCAGAATTTGGGTCTTTTAATTAGTAGAAAAGCAAAATAATTAATAGAATTTACGACCTTTTTTCAGGGGTTCAATTTTCTATGCACTCGATTCATATTTTGATTTTTGAATGATAAACAAGGATATGGAAGGAGACTTTTCCAAAACATGAGCTAATGCTCCACCAATACTTTGTATATCATATGAACATTAGACTGTCGATTATTGACAAGGAGTCACTTTTGGGTGCCGGAAAGTTTTGCTTACGATTGACTCGCCTGTGACATCGAATTCAAATGAACCAGCCACCTCTCTTTGTTCGTGTTTTCTCACTCACCAATCCAAGTTGACCCTTGTCTGCTTATGGTGAATCTCCACATTTGTTAATCCATTTCTACCGGAATTATTTCTCTCGTAACCAAGTTAATCTGTGAATCCAACTTAATAACATAAGTTACAAATTGGAAGTCGGGTTTCTCCATTGAACATATTATAAGCTGTGTTTGAGACTTAGAATCAACTGCTACTTAACTAATGTAAAATTCCACTATCCATAGGGCTGGTCCTGGAATTTTGGATGCCCTAGGTGAACTTCTAAAATGTTGCCCTTACAATGGATTAACAAAAAAATTCCTGCGTGTAAAATTTTAGTTCTTGAATTATGAACCTCCTGAACCTCCTATCACCATCACAAAGAAGGTTTTCAATATGCTCATTTTGAACCTCCTATCACCATTACAAATATATATATATATATATATATTTTAAGAGAAAAAAAAAGTTAAAACCAACAATAATCAATTTAGAAATAGAGTTTTCAATAGGCTCACTATGAACCTCCTATCATCGTTATAAATATAATTAAACTAACAACAATTCTATTCGTCCACCCTTTTTGTACCCCCTCTCGTGCATCTAACCAACTTGGAACAATTGTTTTGAAAAACTGAGCCTTGAATTTGATGCTCCACTTATACGTATCAAGAATGTAAAAAATTACATTAATCCAACAGTTGGTTTTTCAAAAAATAGATTATGATAGTTTTTCACAATTTTTTCATTATTTTTTACAATTTTTTTTCATAATTGCAAAAACCGACCATTGGATCAATATGATCTTTTGCATTCGTGATAAGTATAAGTGGATTATCAAATCCAACGGTCGGTTTCTCAAAATACTTATTCCAAGTTGATCAAATGCACGAGACATGATAGAAAGGGAAGACGAAAAGGGAGAACAAATGAAATTTTCCTTGAACTAATAAAGAAGACCTACAACATTAATCAATTCACTAAGAGAGTTTTTTTCATTAGGCTTACACCAAATTTTCTGTCATGATTATAAATATATCAAATAAATAAATAAAACCTACAACAATCAATTTACAATGAGGGTTTTCAATAGACTTACCCTATATCTCTTGTTATCATTGCAAATATATCAAACAAATAAACAAAACCTACAACAATCGATTCATAATGAGGGTTTTCAATAGACTCACATTGAACCTTCTGTCACTATTACAAATATATCAAATAAATAAACACTACATGCAACAAATCAATATTCACAAGGAGTATTTTCAATAGGCTTACCTTGAACCTCCTATCATCATTACAAATATAATCAAACTAATAAACAAGATTTGATTACAACTCTTGAATATAATTCC